>JAVHMZ010068129.1:0-11205 GCA_034782995.1 Amazona versicolor | reverse complement strand
GACCTGCGCCGTGAGGCCTTGGTATGCACCGGCGCGTGCCACTTCAAGCTGCTGGACCTGTTCTTCGAATCGCCTTAAAGTTTGGTGGACCGGGTTGAGCAGATGCTCCATCTGTTCCCGGCTGCGGTCAAGAAATAATTGACTGTTGTTCTGCAGCGCGTCGCCGGCCAAATGGCGAAACTTGTCCTCAAGCTGGTGGTGGGTTTCGGTTAAGACTTCGAGCTTTGCCTCCGCCGTCGCCGACGACTCTAGCAACTCCCCTAAGCGCGTTTCGCGCTCCTGCGCAGCCCGCCGCCAGTGGTGTGCCTCGCTCCACTTAACAGCTGCCAACACAGCCGCGGCAAAGGCGAGCGCAAGCAGCAAGAACAGCATTATTTGTTCCATTGCGTCTCTTCTTTAAAGCGCTCGAGCTAGTTGTACACGATGGGGCAATACACCGCACGATCCGGCATGTGCCACATGCGGCTCTCGAAGGAGCCGGCGCCCTTCACCAAGTGCGGAAAGAGCTGGCAGGTCTGTGGACGATCATCGTAGACCGAGCACATGTTCCCGTCGAGGAAAATACAGCCGGCCTCCGTGCGCTTGAGAATAACGCCTTCAGTCGCCGACTCGGTAGTGTACTCGACAAGGAATTGCTCGCGCCTCATTCCGAGGGCGCGCGACAAACGATCAATGTCTCGATCGTTCAAGCTTGTCGTGGCCACCCGGCAGCAGTTCGCACAGGCTGTGCAATCGATCGACTCCTCTATTTCTTGCGCTATAAGCTTAAACCGTCGCTCAACGAAGTTGTGTCGCTTCAGCCATTTCCGAAAGTTTCCGTTTTCGGCGCGCTTCTTTTCCCCGTCGCGGCGGATCTGGACGAGGTCCGTAACCACGCTTTCAGTATCGCAACGTTCGCTCGTGTTCTTCCCAACGTGAATTCAATGCGTTGGCGCGCATAATTGGGGTGTGACAGATCAACTGTACCTGTCTTTGTGGCTGAACCGCACGGGAAAGGCAAATCGCGTGCGCGAGTTCCGCAAATTACTCCGGCTTTTTCCCTTCTCACAACGCCGGGAGCAGCCGCAAACTACTGTGAGTGTACTGGCGATTTCAACGGCGGAACCGCCGCTGCTGGAGCGTGACATGAACGGCCCTGTTGCGATGGAAAACGTGGAGCAAGTCCTCTCCGAGTTCCAGGGCGACGATGTGGCATACGAGGTAGAGGGCTGGTGGGATGTATGGCAATGGGATCAGGATTGGGAGTTGCGGCCGGCCCGAGTGATCCTCTCCTGCTTTGCCGAACAGTTTGATGCCGGAAGTGAGAGGGGTACGCATGGGCAAGAAGACTTGCGCATCGACTTTGGAGTGGACACTTATTTCTTGCCCGACAATAACCTGGCAGGAAGCACGAAGATGTCGGAATTGAATATCCGAAGCCTCCTGCGCCTGGTTCACGAGATTGATGACGCGCTTCCGGTGAACGAACGTGTTTTGGAGACCGAAAGCGGCGAGAATTTCGCAGACCGCTTGCATCAGAGACTTTAAACCGGGCGCTTCTCTAATGTGGCGATCACGAAATCCGCTCGCGTTTTCACGCTAGCTTTGGGCAGCTCCATCACGTCGTAATCGAAAGACAGGAACGCTCGTTGGAGGCGCTTGTATTCGGCTTCGGCCTCAATAAACCCATGTTGGCGCTCAGTGTCGAGGACGTAAATCTCGGGCCAGGGAGGGGCCAGAAATACGGTCCTGTGAAAGCGTTGAACACGGCCTAGCTTCTCCGTGGTGGCTTCGCCAGTCAGGTGTTCGAGAGCTACGGCCGCATCGATGAGACCGCGGTCAAAGAAGACCCAGCTGGATTGCGGCAAGGCTTCGGCATAATCGCGAAGAGACAATTCCAGGGCGCGGCGGCAAAACCCGACTGCATCGCGCCAGGGCAGCGCCTCGCCGCCGGATTCCATCTGCTGAGCAACGATACGACGGCCTGGCTCGGGAATTATGGCATGACCCCGAGCGCTCAGTTCCCCGAGAAGCGTCGACTTACCGCCGGCAGAGCAACCCGAAATGATTACGAAGTTGTTCAGTAGGGCTCTCGTAAGGCCATGATTCAGGCGATAACTAAATCGAGCTGCCGGACCTAGCTCTCGCGCACTCGGCTACGGCCTAATATGGCGTTAACGGGATGCTCTTGGAGCTATAAGAGACGCCGAAAGTTATGCGGTTGTCAGCGACAGAATCGAAGGGACGCAGTGTACCGTAGCGCAAAAAGTCGTAGCGCACGTTTGCCGAGAGGTGGCGTGAGACGGTGTAGCTGTAACCCCCGCCGAAGGAGAACCCGCTATAGGTGTACCGAACTGTGTTGGCAACGCTTTTCAGACGATAGTAGTTCACGCTTGCCTGGAAATTTGAACGGTATAGTGCACGTGAGTAGCCGCCATTGATGAACTGGTTGCGCGAGGCGAGGTAGTAACCATTGCCGGACACGACACTCTGGCCCGCACCCACGTTGATAGAAGACTGCCGCAGATTTCGGGTTACAGAGCCGAAGAACGAAGGCAGAAATGCGGTGCTGTTGTAACGGCCGGTGATGAAGCCATTCACACCCATATTCGGACCGGTTTGCAAGAAAACGGGAATGGTCACAAAACCCGTGACATTGCTGCGCAAGATGCCTCCCGATAAAGAGGCATTCCATCGACCGGAGAAGTAGTGGAAGATGGATAGCGATACGCCGTCCACGTTGGTATCACCAGCTCCACGTTGAAATCGATAGTAGTCGTGATTGTAGCCGCCGCTCACGGTAGTGCGAGCAGTGATTCGGTAAGAGACTCCGGCATTGCCCGACACGCCCGTGTTCCCAATTGCCCCCGAGTTGGTATAGCGCTGGAGATTCAAGTTTCCGCCAACGCTTACCGACAACCGGCGAGTAAATTGATACCCCGTGCTCACACTCGTGATCACATAACGGGTCTGGGACGAGAACGGGTTTGCTTGTATAAAAGTGCCGCTGGTGGGAGAGGGCCCTTGGTAGCTGTTGCTGTAAAACAAGATGCCCGCCCCTTGGTTGAAGTTCAGAAACCAACGGCGGCCTAGCCTCCGGTTGTAGTTGAAGTTCAAGTTTTGGCTGGTACCGCTGGAGAAAAAACCGCCTGAGTAATCGGTGTAAGCGCCGTTGTAGCTCAAGCCGTAGGAACCCCGCCGCAGACGGTGGAAGAGATTAGCGCCACCGCCCAAAGAGTATCCGAAGGCGCCGGCCGTGTTTCCGGTGCCTGACACCGGCGTGAACGAATCGTACACGCCATTCGCGAAGAGGAAGTAGTTGAAGTAGTCGCCGTCAAAGAAATGGCTAGCCAGGCTGATAGGGCCAAGCCGTCCTGGACCTGCCGGGTCTTCGGGCGTCACCACCTGCGCATTCATGATGCTGCAGCTTCCGCCCAGGGCAACACTGAGACATAGGAGCAAGCGAAGAGGTCGAATAGTCACGGAAAGCTTGTCACCGCCAAGCAGGGCCGGCCACACACCCCAAACACCCGACGCACGAATGGCTGCAGCAGAGCGACCCCCACGGTTGCACCTTCAGTCTGCTTGAAGGTCAGAATGAAGTCAAGTGCTACAGAATCAGGATTTTCCGAGTAATAGCAACTCACGGGTGTCCGCGAGATCTGCCAATTCACCGAACCTAGCCAGTCGCAGCGAGGGCTCAATAGCGCGGCACAACCCGACCAGCACACTTCCGGCGCCTATCTCCAGAGCGCGCCGCACTCCCATTTGCCGGAAGGTGCGTACCGAGTCAATCCAACGCACTGGATTTGGAATCTGGTAGTACAGTCCTTCCCGAGCTTCCGCAGCGGTGCGTACTGCACGCGCCTGCCAGTTGTTGACTAACGGCACTTCAGGATCTCCAAACGCTGCGCGTTCCAGCTCCGGCAGGAGACGGTCGGCCGCGGGCTGCATGAGTGGGCAGTGGAACGGCGCACTGACCTGCAGCTTGATCGCTCGACGTGCTCCGGCTTGGCGGGCTAGCTCCATGGCTCGCTCCACTGCCGCTGCATGTCCTGAGATCACAGTTTGCTCTGGAGTGTTCAAATTCGCTGCGGTCACCACCTGCTTTTCACCATCGCTGTGAGCGGCTTGTTCCAAGATGGCTTCGAGGTTGCCCGGAGGCAGCTTTAATATTGCTGCCATCGCACCGACACGTTCGGGTACTGCTTCCTGCATGTAGCGACCCCGGAGGCGCACCAAACGCAACGCGTCAGCGAACTGAAGGGCACCGGCGGCGACAAGGGCTGTGTACTCACCCAGACTATGCCCGCCTACGACGGCAGCTTGCAACTGATCGGTCCCCAGCTCTTCACGCAGGGCACGCAGCGCCGCAATAGAAGTGGCAAGCAAAGCCGGTTGAGTGTTCTCCGTTTGCTTAAGCGAATCTTCGGGACCGTTGAAGCACAACTCGGAAAGTTTGAAGCCGAGCGCACTGTCGGCTTCCTCAAAGGCCTGAGCGGCGGAGCCATAATGTTGGGCAAGAGAACGTCCCATGCCCGCATATTGCGAGCCCTGACCAGGAAAGATGAAGGCGAGGTCAAGTGACACTTTGGACTATAGTGGGGGGAGGATGAAGAAAAAGCCTCCGACCGAGCCGATTATCGCACCGGAGATCCTGCATCTCGCGAAGCGATCGGCAAAGCGGTCCACCGACAGCAAGCGGCCCAAAATTATAAAGCCTTGCTCGGTATGCGGGGGCGTGCGTACTCCCCCGAACGTGAAGGTGAGCGCAGGCAAAGAAGCAAGTGGAAGCGGAGAAGACGATAACTTGTGCTGGGTGTGCCGGCGTTTAAAGATCAGCGCGTGGGGCGAGTCCGAGCAGCTGTCGGTATCAGAATAAGCCCACACAAAGCCACTTCAGGCGACTAACTACGCGTTCGGCGCGCCGCGCGAGAAGCAAATCGCTTTAACACTCCGTGGAACTCAGATCCACTCTCAGGCCAGCCCAAGTCGCTATGAATGACCTCTTTGTTGGTAAGAGGCTTGCCGTAAATTTCCTGATTGTCTGAGACGTCCTGGCGCAGCGTAGAGCCCTGCAAGGAAATACCGGCGAAGATCCCACGCGCGCGCGAATAAGACAGGATCTCGGCACGAAAGCTGATATCGGTGGCAGCCGTTGAGGAACGACCCACCGGGCCAGCAGCGCCTTCGATGTTGCCACCTAGTGTTAGCTGCGTGGAGAGCAAGCGGTTAGCGCCTTTCTGGCTGCGCACCAAGAGAATGACGTCGCTCTCGATGACGCCGGCTTGGAAGCCAAAGCTACCGCCCTCGATCCGAATGGATGCAGGTGCAGACCAGTCACTTCCCTTGCGGCAGGAGAAGAAGCCTTTACCGTATTTGATGCCTCCCAGAAACGCTGCCTGCTTGACGCCTGGCACTACCACAATGCATGCTGCCTGGCGCAGAAGCCGTGAAGGAATGTTCTGATCCTTTGCCGCCTGGATTTCACCAAGAATGTTGGCGGCATTCTGAAGCCTGGACTGTGCGGTTTCCGCATGCAAGGCCAAAGGCGAAAGAGTGAGCAGGCTGATTAGGGCCCTAGATACTGCGAACTGGCATTTGAACGAGGTCATTTATCTGGATAGTCTCTTTTATCACAAAGGGCTCGCCATATTTCACGCCGATTAAGTTGCCGTAGAAACGGGCGATCGCGGCGAGGCGAGCCTCTACTTCGGCCTGCGCGGGAAAGAGACCGGAGGCAGTGGAAGCGTCGCCGTACTGCGACGTGTAGGCGAAGAGCGATGCCATACGCCGATCCCACTGGCGAGTGATGTCGATGACGAACGAAGGCTGAACATTGGCGTAGGAGGACGCATAAACCACCTTGCGTGGTCGATGCGGGGGAGTATCTTCCTCGAGTCGCGTAAGCCCGGCCAGAAAGCAAGCTTCATAGCCGATCTCGGAGGCACGATAATGATCCGGATGGCGTCCTTCCCAGTAGGGAAGTATGACGACCTGCGGTTGTAGGCGGCGTATGACACCGGCAAGTGTCATACGAGCCGTGATTGTGTTTTCTAAACGCGCATCAGGCCACCGCAGATTCTGACGCCAAACAGCGCCGAGATGCAAGCGGGCGGCTGCGGACTCTCTGAGCCGAATGTCGGGCGTCCCCCGCGTACCCATATCGCCAGCCGTTAAGTCGAGAACACCGGTTCGATAGCCAGCATCCGCGCTGCGGATGAGGGTGCCACCACACGTTTGCTCGACATCGTCAGGATGAGCGGCAATCGCGAGCACATCGAGCGGGTCAAGATTTTCAAACGGCTGGTTGGGGTCTTCGTACACGTGGACAGTTTAGAAACGAACTCTAATAGCTCGCGCGTCGCTGGAGCATTGGCCTGAACGAGCGAATCAACAATAAGCCCGTCAAGAAACCGCCCACATGAGCGAACCAGGCCACCCCGCCCTGATCGGAAAACGAAGAGGCCGCTGAGCTCAAGCCGCTGAGGAGCTGAATGGCGAACCAGTACAGCAGCATAAACGCGGCAGGCAATTCCACGGTAGTGATGAAAAACACAATGAAAACCAACGTCACGACGCGAGCTGCCGGATACAGCAGAAAGAAGCCGCCCATCACACCAGCAATTGCGCCGCTAGCGCCCAGGGTCGGCACTGGACTTCCGATATTGAAGAAGAGTTGCACGAGAGCCGACGCAACACCGCTCAGAAGATAAAAGACGAGGAATCGGCTGCCGCCCAGAGCCTCCTCCACATGCGATCCGAAGACCCATAGGAACCACATGTTCCCGATCAGGTGCAGCCATCCTCCATGCAGAAACATGGAGGTGAGAAGAGCGGAGAGACGGAAGCGATCTGGAATCAGGGCATAGTGCTCGATAAATGCCCGTTCCAGATATGGAGGCTTCGAGATCTCGATCAGAAAGCAAACAACGTTAATGACGATGAGGAGGACAGTGATCGTGGCCGGTCGGCGCCGTAAGAGAAGAGCACGTAGAGGGATCATCGAGCGGCACTCGAAGAGGCCGGGGTCACACGGGCCGCGACGGATTCATCGATACGCCGCACAACCTTTCCCGTTTGCGCCGCTTTCAACAGATTCTGAACCTCGGCAAGCAGCGGGATGTGGCCGCGCGCACCCACGGCCATGCAGTTCAACGCGGCAGCCGCGTTCGAAAAATCAAGCGCCGCAGGAGGTGGCATCCCCTGCAAGATAGCCCAGCAGAAGGCACCGTGAAAGACATCCCCGGCGCCTGTTGTGTCCAGACATTTCACAGAGAAGGCAGGCGAGTAGAACCATTCGCCTTGAAATAGGGCGAGCGCGCCAAAGTCTCCCAGGGTCATTGCAGTGACACGAAATCCAAACTCGCGGTTCAGGCGCTCCAGAGCGCTAAATGGATCGCTCTCGCCAGTGAACTTCAGAGGCCAGTTGGAGCCGGCCAGCAGATAATCGGTGCATTCCAGGACAGAAGCGAAGCCGGGATAAACAGTATCGACATCGAGAGACACCGGAATACCTGCCCGCTGCGCGAGTTGCGCTGCATACACGGCTGCACCGGCATCAAAGCCATCGATGTGCAACATGCGGGCTTGCAGCACATCCTCCACGCGAATTTCTGTCTTGTCCAGCCGTAGACACTCGTTTCTGTGCCAGAGCACGGTGCGCTCGCCGGTACTCTCGTCAATAACGATGTATGCCGTTTGATTAGGGCAGCCGGTACGCGTGATCACGGAAGACGTGTCCACGCCTGTGCCTGCCAAACTCTCCAACTGCACACTACCGCGTAAGTCATCCCCTATTGTGCCGATGTATTTGGTTCGGAGACCGAGCTTCGCACAGGTGACGACAGCGGTGGCAACCTGGCCGCCCGGACTTAGTGATTCTCGCGTGAAGGCAGTCTTTCCGGCGTAGGACGGAAAGACAGGAACCAAGATTAGAGTGTCAGTTGCATTCAGGCCTATACCGACAACATCCCAAGCACGCGTCAAGAAACGCTACTTCTTTGCGCCGGCAGCCGGTGCAGATAAAGTCGAATTCGATGCTGGGCTGAACGATCCAGGAACTTGATAGAGGTAAATGACGTGGCTATTCTTCCCTAAGCCGCCGCTTTCTGCAGTATCGACCGGGCGCCAACCAGGAATTGGGTAATCGTAGGAAACGACACGCGTGTTAGGCCGCAGCTCGTGTTCCAACACGGGCCGGAGCATGTCGTTGGCGGCGGTTGCCAAGTACAGAGTCACCACGTTGGCTTCGTGCAGATCGGTGTGCATATAGTCGCCATGAATCACGCGCACTCGTTCTTGCAAACCTTCTTTGCGGATCTTCTCCGTGCTCGATCGCACAAGGCTACCCACCATTTCGACACCCACAGCACGGACCGGATAGTCTCGAGCCGCTGCAATGATGATGCGTCCGTCGCCGCTGCCCAAATCGTATAAGGTCTCACCAGGCTTGAGGCGTGCCATGGACAGAATTCGGTCCACAGCCCGCTCGGGGGTAGACACATAGGGCGCAAAACGATTGCCGAACTTGAAGCCGTCGCCCTTAGACAGGTCCGGAATTTGGCCGTAGACAGCCGGACACATCACCCCTAAGGCGGCCGCCACTACTGCCACACGTGTTCCCGCTATCATGTTTCGCAAACTCCCCGGTAATTTCAGCTTACATCGTTCCAAGTTGTTATGTTGTAACTCCGATTTCTTCGAAGATCAGCGCTCCTTACTCAAAGCTTGGCGAAACACATCAACGCGGGCTATGAAATGAAAGCGAAGCGCCGCCAGAGCTTGATCCTTGACCCGGCGAAGCGACGACCGGATGTTTTCGTGAACGCATGATACGCCCGAACATCTCGGACGAGCTGACCCAGAGATCGCGAGGTCGAGAGATGGTGTACTCCACACCTTTGAAGGCGCGGACGGCATGGCTGATCGAATCCTTCCACGGAACTGCCTGTGGCGTTGGATTGTAGTTCATGTAGAACACAGGGCAGTCATTAGTTCGGATGCGCCGCAAGTCGGCTTGGGGTACATCCCCCTCGAGCATGGCCTTCGGGCTGGCAAATATAACCGCGTCTGAATCACCAGACGCCATTTCGGTTTCGATTAGGTTCTCGAGGAAGACCGTACCGCTGTGTTTGTCCTGGAGCTTTCCTATCGAGATGGTCCCGGGGCGAACCGTTTCCAGCGCCTTGCCCAAGGCTGGGAAATTGATGGATGGGGCCTTGTCCTGCCGGTAGATGACACGGTTCTCCGTCATGTTGAAGGCAACCAGGGACAGACTCTGAACGTGCGGTCCGCGCTCGATCGTTTTCAGAATGCTGACGAGCGCATCCGTGTCTTTTCGCGAGAAGGCAGCGGCCGACGAGTCTGGAGGCGCAAAGTTCACCATTAGCTTAAGGTTCAGGCCATCGCCCTCGTTGTCTGGGGAGATCCCTTCCTCGTTAAAAAAGGGCTGTGGGGCTGACTGACGCACCTGGTTGGCCTGGATCAGCAGCGGAGTAGAACGATCTTTGGCGCCCAGAGCAGCCGTGGTGTTCCACGACGACGAACAGATGCGCTCCAGTCGGTCCCGCATCATCCAGTCGAAATGATAGTCGCCCGGTCCCAAGTCGAGCGCACCGGAGAGTTGCGCATTTCCGCCTGCGTCCTCGGCGACATTAGGAAGCCAGAATCGTTGGACGAAAAATGCGGGGTGGTCTTTATCTCCGTTGGCCTGCACGCGGAAGATCACCGTGAGCATTCCAGCATCTCCTGAAACTTCGCTCAATGGAATTGAAACGTCGTAGCCGCCGTGAAATCGAAGATCAAATCCCAAATCGGCTTTCCGATCGGTCACGGCGCAAGGCAGGTCATGGCGCGGCTGGTCGGTGGATTCGAGGATCGCCATGTCGGAAGGCAGCAGATTTAAGATTTCGCCTTCCGAAGCGGGCTTTAGTAACATCTGGGCGGAAAGTGGCAACCCAAGCACGACAGCACACGTGACAAAACTAAGAGCAAGGCGGGCGCGACGGCCCAAAGCAGATCGCAGGCAAAGAACGCGCGTGGGCGAGACCCGTCGTGGCAACCATTTCCTCCGGTTCTGGGCGGCGAAAGTTGGGGCTGGCGTTAAACGCCGGCTGGACCCCTATTATGCCTCAGTTCCGATGACGAGGAACATAGGCGCGAATACTACCTGTTCTATTCCCGAGTGGCTCATAAACACGGGCCACCACTGTGTTACAGTGCAGGACATTATGGCGTCCCGGAGCGTAAATAAGGTGATTCTGGTTGGGCATCTCGGGCGGGATGCGGAGACCAAATTCACCCCGTCCGGAGCGGCAGTGAGCCGCTTTTCAGTTGCAACCAGCCGGCGCTGGAAAGATCAGGCAAGCAACGAATGGAAAGAGGAGACCAATTGGACTAACGTCTCTCTTTGGCGCGCTGAAAACCTGGCGAACTACCTGACTAAGGGCAAACAGGTGTATGTCGAAGGACGGCTTCAGAGCCGCAGCTACGACGACAAGGACGGCAAGAAGGTGTACGTCACCGAAGTGGTAGCGGAGGATGTTCTCCTGCTCGGCGGTCGAGGTGAAGGTGGCTTTGAAGGCGAGGGAGCGCCGGTAGCGCAAAGGAGCGGCGCGCCTCGCGGCGGAGGCGCTAACCGCGGGGGTGGTCCTGCCTACAACGACGACGACGGGTTCGGCCCCGCAGGAATGAACGACGACGACGTTCCGTTCTAAACATTGATCTTGCTACCGGCCGACGGTGGATAAGCTCTAAAATCTGCTTTCGGCTTGTGGTTTGAAGGCGAAGCGAAGGCTGTCAGCCGCTATTTGTGTAAGCTCGTCATGGCTCAGATTGAAGGTCTGTGAAGCCAGCAGATACTCACGGCGCAAGTCGGTAGCAAAGAGCGCCGGATCGTCAGATCCCAGTACAACAGGTACTCCGGCGTCCAAAATGCTCCGGAGCGGGTGATCTTTGGCTTGCGCGAGAACGCCGGTGCGCACGTTGCTTGACAGGCAGACTTCCAGCGGGATGTCGCGAGAGCGGAGTTCGTCGAGCAGTGCCGGATCCTCAGCAGCTCGAAATCCATGGCCGATGCGCTCGGCGCCAATGGCCAGCGCCTGTCGAACGCTTTCCGGGCCTGCCGTCTCGCCGGCGTGGCAGGTGAGGTGAAGGCCGGCCTCGGCACTCTCCTGATATAGACGGGAAAAAAGAGCCGCGGGCCCACGAACTTCGTCGCCGCCC
>JAVHMZ010068022.1:0-11209 GCA_034782995.1 Amazona versicolor | reverse complement strand
GCGAAGCAGTTGCGCACCAGACATAGTCATCATGCCGTCCCACCGTGTTGGGGTGGCGCATTGCTTGGTGATGGCGAAGATAATCGCTGTGAAGCCGAACTTCTCCATGATCGGGAGAGCCGCCGTTTCCAGGTCCGCGTAGGCATCGTCAAAGGTGAGGAGGATCGGCTTTCTCGGCAGGGGTTGCGACGCGGTAGTCCATGCCAGCCACTGGGCCGAAGTCAGGGTTCGGTAGCCTCGCCTGTGTAGCCATTTCATCTGACCGGCGAATTGCTCCGGAGAAACGTTACTCACCCCGAGATGGCGGATTAAGCCTTGCTGCTTGAGTTCGGTCATCGCGGTCAAAGGCTCCTCGATGGAAGCTTCCGTGGGATCGGTCATGCCTCCCACGCGCAGGTTCACGATGTCGAGCTGTTCGAGGCCAAGATTGCGGAGGTTGTCGTGGACGGCGTCAGTCAGTTCTTGACGGGAAAGCGCTGGCCGCCAGGAGCCATCTGCCGGACGTCGCGCGCCTACCTTCGTGACGATCACGAGTTCCTCGGGATACGGATGCAAAGCTTGCTTGATGATCTGGTTGGTGATGTGTGGACCGTAAAAGTCGCTGGTATCGATGTGATTGACCCCGGCGGCGACGGCCTCGCGAAGCACGGAAATGGCGGCATCGGTGTCTCGCGGTGGTCCCCAAACGTGCGGACCTGCGAGTTGCATAGCACCGTAGCCGATGCGGTTTACGGTTAAGTCTGTACCGGGGAATGTGAAGCTACCACCGAGTTGACCGGTTTGTTGCGAAGCTGCCTGTTGCGGAGCGGGCATTGCAGATTTCCTTCCACAAATTTAGATGACGGGATGCGGCGCGAGTTGTGGGTATTTGGAGTGGGGGAACGGCCGCGAACAAAGTCCCGGCTCGGAGCACCATCCACGCGATCCTGGACCGCCCTCGGGACCGATGAGTTACCTAATCCTCATTAGACACATGGATTTTCTTCCCGCTCCATTTAAAAGGATTCATGTGCCAGGGATCGTCCGAGATGAACTGAAGCATCTGAAGGCTCCGCCCTCCGTACGCGATTGGATTAATGATCCACCCGCATGGGTTGAGATTCGCGAAACTTCCCACGTCCTGGATTCCACCTTGGACGTGCTCGACCGCGGTGAGGAGGATGCCATCGCTCTTGCTGTCGAACTTCACGCTTATCTGATCCTTATGGATGATCAAGACGGCATCCGCATTGCGCGTAGCAGAGGATTTCGGGTTACGGGTACCGTCGGAATCCTCTCGATCGCGGCAGAGCACGGCCTTCTCGATCTGGCTAATGCGTTTGAACGAATCAAGCGGACCAGTTTCCACTACCGGCAGGAAACGATGGATCAGTTGCTTGCCGACGCTTCTCGTTAAACTTCCGAAGTTTTGGGTCGCGTAGGTTTGTAATTCGTAGCCACGCCTGAATCTCACAAGCTTGGACCAACGCGGTTCGCTTTCAAGCGCGAGTACTCCGAACACGCATTCATGAACGCCTTCAGCGGTTCTCACCCGACAGATCGATCAAGGGGTCTCTGTTGGAGCAACTCGCCGAGGAATAGCCGGTGCAACTCATCGCGGAAGATGGGCAAGGGTGCCGCGGTGCCCCTTTGGCTTTTGTTCTTGGTCAGCATCGGACCGACAGATTGCCAATGCCTGGAAACTCATACGTCGGGTGCACTCTACCCCGAATGTTTTACCTATGTCTCAGGAACAATCTGTTACCCATGTGTCCGGAATGAACAAGTAAACCGTTGGCGTCCCCAGGGGGATTCGAACCCCCGTTACCGCCGTGAAAGGGCGATGTCCTGGGCCTCTGGACGATGGGGACTCTGTGGTTGCTCTCCCACTACTCTACCGCATCGCTTGACGTGATCGCGTCTGGCCGCGTCACGCAACCTTTACTTCGACGTACTCCGCGTAAGTGGCCGGCGACGGGACACGCTCCCCATGAATGCGCATGCCCTCGACATGAAATTCGATCGCTTCGACAATCAACGTTCTAGCCTCGTCCAGAGTCTTGGCCACCGCAACGCAGCCTGGCGAATCCGGGACGGTGACGCCGACGCTGTGCGGCCCTTGCTCGAAGATTACTTCGTATTTCATCTTGCGATTCCTGCCTGCTTCATTATCGCTGTGCCAGCCGGTACGTCTTCTGACGGATGGCCCGGAACGGTCACGGTACCAGGTTTTGTTTGGTGATGAAATTGGCGGTGGCTTCCCTTCTGTCTTACTATCCGCCAGCCGTAACCCGGACTAAGCGGTTTCCGGGTAGGTTAGATCGGGACCACTTGCTGACGCGCGTGCCTCAGAAACGGGAACGGTGGTGAACGCGTGGGGATCAGAGTTCGCGGGAAGACCGCAGCCGGTAAGATGGTAGTTCATGCCCGCGTCCGACGACTTCTACCGCATTCAGAAGCTTCCCCCGTATGTGTTCGCCGTCATCAACGAGATGAAGGCGAAAGCGCGCCACGACAATCTGGACGTTGTCGATCTCGGCATGGGGAATCCCGATGGGGCTACGCCGCGGCCGGTAGTCAACAAATTGATCGAAGCCGCTCGCAATCCGCGGAACCATCGCTATTCGCAATCGAAAGGCATCCCCCATCTTCGCGGCGCGATTGTGGACCGCTACCGGCGCAACTACGGAGTCAGTCTCGACGCGGCCACGGAAGCGATCGTTACCATCGGCGCTAAGGATGCCCTCGCGCATCTCATGTTCGCGGTGGTCGGTCCGGGCGATATCGTCGCGTCGCCGAACCCCGCGTATCCGATTCATCAGTATGGAGTGCTGATGTCGGAAGGTCATGCCTGCCTGGTTCCCATGCCGGATGCGGCAGGGTTCCTCGCCAATCTGGAGAAACTTTATAAGACCACGCGGCCGCCCAAGATCATTCTCATCTCCTTTCCTCATAACCCAACCACTACGTGTGTCGACCTAGAGTTTCTGAAGACGATTGTCGATTTGGCGCGCAAGAACGGATCCTGGGTCATTCACGATTTCGCTTATGCCGATCTCGGTTTCGACGGTTACCAGCCTCCTAGTATCCTCCAAGTAGAAGGCGCGAAGGAAGTAGCGGTGGAGATATTCTCGCTTTCCAAGAGCTATAACATGGCCGGCTGGAGAGTAGGCTTCTGTCTCGGAAACCCTAAGCTGATTAATGCTCTGGCTAGAATCAAAAGCTATCTTGACTATGGCGTGTTTCAACCGATTCAGATCGCTTCAATCATTGCCCTGCGTGAGTGCGAGAGCGAGACGAAGAAGATATGCGCGATGTATCAGAAGCGCCGGGATGTGCTGGTAAGAGGGCTGAATAAAGCCGGCTGGCCAGTCGAGCCGCCGCAAGGCTCCATGTTTCTCTGGGCCGCTATTCCAGAGCGTTACCGGGGCGCCGGATCGCTCGAATTTTCGAAACTTCTGATGGAGAAGGCGCTGGTCGCGGTATCACCGGGAGTCGGTTTCGGACCGATGGGAGAAGGCTTTGTCAGGTTCTCCTTTATCGAGAATGAACAGCGCTTGAAACAGGCCGTGAAGTCGATCCAGAAGTTCCTGAGTGAATAAGTAGCGCTTACTGAATCGAGACCGGTAACTTCACTTCTACAGTTTTCGGCGGAAAACAGGCGTTGCTGTTACAAGCTTGATAGCGCAACTTGCCGGTTAATGTGGAGTTACCGGCGGGCGCGTTCGATGCGGCGGCTAACTTAGTAGTCAAGTCGAATTGACCGGTTACTACACTAAGAGGCTTATCCGAAAACGCATACTTCTCCATCTTGGCTTTGGGATAGATGACATCTTTGGCGCTGAGTACGCCGGGCTCCCAGGTTAGCTTTAGCGGAATCAGATTCTCATCGGAAGGAGTATGGCTATTCGCATGAAATCCTTCATTCAGCGTCGCGGTTAGCTTTAAGTCCGCGGAGGCTCCGCGCTTAATGGTGAGCGGTGAGGGGTCGGAGATCAGCAGTTTCGGTCCTTGCGCGAATAACGCCGCGAGCGAAATGGCTAGAAGGGGAAGCCATATCGCGCCGGTCCGCAATCTTCGGAGGCCCATCGTGTAGAAGTTGATCGATTGCATCTTCAAAATCCTTCCTCGGCGTTAAGCCGACGTGCGTTGCGGCGATGCGCCCGTTGCGATCTAACAGATATGTGGTGGGCAGGGCTTCGATGCCGCCATACTGATCGTTCGTTTTATCGTCGCCGATGACCACACGGTAGTTCACCTTGAACTCTTTGAGGAATGGCTTAACCACCTCCCATCCTTCCTCATCTTCGGCGACGCCCAACACGGCGAAGCCCTGGGTCTTACGGCTCTTCTCGAACTCGGTGAACCAGGGAATTTCCACTTTGCAAGGACCGCACCAGGTGGCCCAGAAATCGAGCACCACGACTTTGCCGCGGTAGTCGCTCAAATGAACGATGCGGCCGTCGATATCTTTGAGGGCGAAATCGGGCGCTTGTTTGCGGCTGCTATCGTCCTTTACGCCGCTGCTGGCGCGGACCGGGCGGGAAGTGTACGCAGTCCAGCCGAGCAGCGCGGCAGTGATCACGACGGCGCTCGCGATTAAGATTTTTTTGCCCAAATTGGAATCGCTGGATAACAAGCAGTGGCCTATATGAAGTATACCGGTGCGTTTAAATCCTTAGACCGCCCAGCACGGCGCTCGCTTCCATCCAATTGCGCATCCAGAGAGCGCGGGCGCGGCGTGCGGAATGGGGCAACGTGATTTCCGAGTGCTGTTTAAGACCCAAGATGTGGGCGGCGGCGGAATCGCAGAAGCTTTCGCAGAGATAGTCGCGGAATCGGCGATTGCCGGACATCCAATCAGTCTCCCGAAGAGCCTCTTTACGCCACTGAGCGGACCATCCCATTTCCCCCGGAATTTGGCGGGTGTGCTCCTTCGCGATCAGCTCCCGGTACTGCAGGCGGTGGGCCGGGACGAGTTTCCACCAGACGAAATGAAAAATTTCGTGCAGCAGGATGCGGTCGCGCTCGCGGGGATTGCGAAGGAGCGCCCGGTCCAGGGTGATGCGGCGATCGCGCAGGAAACTCGCGGCATGAACGGCGGTTCCGAAGCTTGCGCCGGAGAGCAGTTTGCCTCGATGGGCTCGCAATCCGGGGCGGAAATCAATCAGGATCGGCTCACCGCGGAAGCTGATCGCCGTCATCTACACTAAGCATATCGTGGCGGGGGAAAAGACGGGTCTCGTGGTGCATGCTGCTTCGGGGCTGGGCATTCTGCACCGGTTAACAGGCGTGATTGCGCAGCACCTGGGGGACATCGCTTCCGTGGCGATCCTGGAAGATGCAACGGAAGGCGCGCGCGTGTATTTCGAAGTGGTCGCGCCCGACCCCGAGGCATTGATCGCCGGGTTGGAGCAGTTGGAGATCGTACGCGATGTGGAGCGCGTGCGGGTGCTGGAAAAAATTTACGGGAAGCGGATCATCATCATGGGCGGGGGTGCCCAGGTGGGGCAGGTGGCGATCAGCGCGGTTTCGGAGGCGGATCGCCACAACATTCGGGGTGAGCATATTTCGGTGGACACGATTCCGCTCGTTGGCGAGCAGCCGCTGGCGGAAGCCGTGCGGGCGGTCAGCCGGCTCCCGCGGGCGAAAGCGCTGGTGCTGGCCGGCGCTTTGATGGGCGGGGACATCGAAGCGGCGGTGCGCGAAGTGCGGGACAAGGGGATGATTGTGATCAGCTTGAATATGGCAGGCAGCGTGCCGGATGCGGCCGATCTGGTAGTCACCGATCCGGTGCAAGCGGGGGTGATGGCCGTGATGGCGATTGCGGACACGGCGCGGTTCGCGATGGAACGGCTCAGCCGCCGCCGGTATTAGACCGAATTATTTTATTTGCAAAGCAAACTCCCGGGAAAGTTCCCTGGAATCAGCAGCATACAGCCGCACAAAGTAAGAACCGGGTTGCAGACCGTTCCGGGTGTGCATCTCGACGCGCTGCGCGGTTTCCGGCGAGGACGCGGTTTCAAGCGCGATTCCGCTGTCATTTACCAGCTCGACGCGCGCCCGCGGTCCGAGATCCAGCCCGCGCGCATCCAGGTCCAGGTCCAACCTGCGATGGGCCGGCGCGGTATCCGTCTTACTTTGGAAAGGGAGTGAGCCGCCGCGCAATGACACTAGAGAAACCTTTACCTCGGAATCCGATAGAGGGGAGCTGCGATGCGAGGTGGTTGCAATAATGACGGCGAAGAAGGCGGCAAACGCCGGGACGGAAAGCACGAGCCAGCGGCGGAACGAAGCCGGGAACCTTTCCCAAAACGCGCCCGCCTCGAACCAGCCCGCTGCAGACCAGGACGATTTCTCCGCCAGGAGCCGGGCCGAAGCCGACCTCATGGCGTGAACGTAGCGATCGACCTCGGTCAGCCGTACCCGGCAACCTTCGCAAATCAGGAGGTGCTGTTCCAGGACCTCGGCCGGCGCGTCATCGAGCTTGCCGCGCGCATAGATTTCCAGGGTTTCGTCATCCGCATGCTGTTCGAATGAAAGGGACATTTCGCTCCAGGCTGGACCGGATTTGACCGATCCTAACCTTAGTTCCGAGAGCGCCGGGAAAACTCTCAGAATTTTTTTCGCCGTTTTAAAAGACCCGGAAGTTCTTTCTGGACAGCTTACGCTTGCCCAACTCTCCGAAGCGGGCCTTGGCGCGCGATTTGAGCAGGCGAAACTGCGTTTCCGTGAGTTTCATGTCCCGGCAGATTTCCTCCTGGCTTTGCTCCTGGAGATAGAAGCGGGTCAGGATTTCGCGATCGCGGCGGGAGATCCCCTTGAGAACGGAAACGGCCAGAGCTTCTTCCTCATTAGTCATGGCCACGGCTTCCGGACTGAGGCCGGAATCGGGCAGCGGAGCCGAAGTATCGAGATCCACCTGCTGCCGGCGAGTCTGAACGGCGGTATCGATATGTCCGGCGATCTGGCGGCGGACGATAGTCCGCGCGAAACCCATCAACCGTTCCGGCTCTCGCAGGTCGCCGCGGCGAATGGCCTGGACCACGATCAGAAAGCTGTCATGAACGCGGTCATCCAGATCCTGCGGCCCCAGTTGACGGCATAGATAATAGCGCATGCCTTTGGAAAAAATGCGATACAGCTCCTCCAGCGCGAACTGATCGTTTTGCTGGATTTTCGCGACTAGAATTGTCCAATTCGGCTGATCCGGCTCCGGCGCACAAGCAGCAACCCCGTTCTGCATCACTTCCGCCACTAACGACATGGTCCCTCTTAATTCGATGGTATTAAATAGAGCATTTGACGTCAAATATTTCGTGTCAGATCTTACCGATTAAAAAATAATTGGCCCAATAAACCGGATCCGCCCGAAACGAACTTGAGTGAATCATCTCAATTTTGGCCTGTTGCAACGCATCGGCTGCACCTCTTTCCGGGTTTTTGTGTAATGCGCGATAAAAGCCGGCAAAAAAGGGACCATTATCGTCGAGCGACGGCCACCGGGTCGCTAAAACGTCATCGACTCCGGCGCCGAGCCATGCTCGCGTAAGGCCCATCAGGCCGCTCGCGGGCGGTGCTTTCGCTTCGCCTGACGCGCATCCGCTCATTACGACCAGCGGAATGCGAAGAGAATTTCCAACGATATCCCTCATATCCAAGAATTCCGGCTCCCCCCGGGAATTCATCCCGAACACGATTAATCCAGCTTCCTCATCTCTCGCCGCGCGGACGACATGGGTCGCGAGATGAACGATAGTCGGCTGTTGTTGAGAAATTCTCAAAAAATTGTCCTTTGTCGCACTAGAGCCGGTAAACGCTTCGCCTTTTCCCCAGGATTGAAGGGCGGATTTCGCTTCCGCGCCGGTGCCCGCGAGACGCCCGAGGTGCCAGGGGTCCGGCTTGGGCGGCGAAAACGGGTTCCACCGGAAGGGGACGGCGGAGAACCGCCAGCGGGGGTCGGCGCGGTTATAAATAGGATCCCCCATGGCTACCAGCGCCCCGTGAAGGGTGGGAGCCGCGCCGGCGGGTTTCAGGAGGCGCACGCCGGGAGTCATCAGAATGGCGTGATCTTCAATGAGGTAGCGGCCCTGCCAGCGCACCGCGGAGATAGGAAGCTCAAAGAGGTCCTGATCCAGGGCGACGATCCACTTGTGCTTGCGGTGGATCTCCGCCGGAAGCTGCTCTAACAATGTTTTCCCGAGCGAATCGCTCAGATCGCTGGAAGGTGCTCCGGCATAGATCAGCTTGCGGAGTTGTTTGGCTTGACGCGCGAGTTCGGATTGGGCGGGAAGCCGGAAGACGTCAAAACGCTCCAAAGCGATGGCCCAAACCCAAGAGGCGTTGGGACCGAGGTGGAAGCAGAGAATCGCGGTATTCGCATCCAGGGCGTTCTTCGAGATCTGGAGAGCGGAAACGGCGGTCGATTCCTGTCCGGATTGGGCGCGCGATTCGATTTGATCCAAACTGACCCGAAGCTGCCTGACTTGCGTCTCGCCGGAAGGAGTGGGGTTGATTAAAAGGTCTCGCTCGGCAGCTTGCAGACGTTCCAGAACGTGCTGGTACTCGGGGGGAAGAGATTTCCGCCAATCGTTCGGCTGAGGGACCAGCGCGCGAAGACTGGCAGCGCGGTTTTCCTCGGCGGCCTCGAAGACTTCGGATTTTAACCGGGGATCGCGGTTTTGCAGGTAGAGGCGGTTTCCGCACTCGATCAGCAAGGAATAAAGCTCGGCGAGACCAGACTCGAAGGTGACGCGATCGTCGTCGGTGGGAATGACGCTCAAGCGCCGGGCGAGCGCGAGGGCTTCACGAAGGTCGGGCAGAGCTCCGCGCAAATCTCCTTTCATCATGCGGAGGCGTCCGCGATCGAGCAGGAATCCCCAAGTATCCGCGGTGCTTTTGGGATCTCCCATGGCTGCGACGGCCTCATCGAGGAGAACGGTACTGGTGCGCAGGTCTCCGCGGGCAGCCAAAACGTCGGCGAGGTCGCGCATGGAGACGTCGAGATCGGGGAGGCGGTGGAGTTTTCGCAGCCGGAAGGATTCGGTGAGGGCCGCTTCGGCATCGGCATTGCGGGATGCGGCCGCATAGCCGCGCCCTTGCAAATACCAGGCGTTGGAGGCAAAGGCGAGATCGCCCGCATCGAGCGCGCGGTTAATGGCTTCGGAAAATAGCGCATCGCTGCGCTGAAAATCGCGCATTTTCGCGGAAATTAATGCACGCAGGGAGATGAGTCGGGGATCTTTTTTTCCCAGCGCGTGTTCCGCCGACAGGGCTTGGTCAGCGAATTCGGCGGCGTTGACCAGATTATTCATCTTTAAATAGATCCACGCGATGCTGTTATCGAGCGAGACCAGGCTGTCCATGTCCGATTGGCGATGAGCGAGGGCTTCGGCGGGGATGAGGGTCTGCAAGGACTCCCGCTCTTTTCCGGCCGCGAGCTGGGCGGCGCCGACCAATGCGGCAAGGTGAATTCGCAGTTTCGGATCGGCGTTGAGTTCCCGGTTGTGCATCAGCACTTGACCATCGGCGATCACCTGCCGAAATTCCCTGCGGATCAGAGACTGGCGCAGCTTGGCGACGCGATCGGAGTAGGGCCGGGCGAGCGGGGGATGGGGAGATGCGGTCCAGGCAGAAAAGCCATTCTGCCCGGACTCAACGGTTGCTAGGGCGACGGATAACGCGCAAAGAAAACGTTGTGACAGCGATCCAAGCACTTTGCCCTTCTCTAACAGAGTAGGTGTTGCGGGGAAGAAAAACTACCCCTAAATCGGTGAATCGGACGATCACCGGCGTAATTTCGTGATTATTGGGGCTGCCGCCGTGCAGGTTTTACCGGAAAAACCAGTAAAATACGGCCATGCCAGGGGGGATGATAATCGGCGGTTCGTGCATGCGGTGTTTCTCCTCGACGTTCATTGCGCTCGGTTTTCAGCGCTTAAGCGCTTTTCTGCCTCGAAGCTACCCTCGCCAAAACCATTTCTCCAGGAATAAACCTGTAAATAGATGAAAGAAATGAGAAGATTTTGGTGATTTACGCGTGACTCGTAAGTACTCATCAGCGGCGGGTAGAAGCTATCGACGGCAAAGAATAGGTGCGTCGAACGGGGAAAATGAGAACTTAATTATTCACGAATTTTTGGAATCTGAATGTGTCGCTTTTTGAATGACTTGCGTAAGAGAGGGAACGGGCGGGGCAAAGTCGTCTGGTAAGGATTTAGGCAAAGGAGCCGGTCAGGGTGAACCGGTTCCTGGTGGCAAGTAGTGAGTTGCCGCAAGGCGTCGCGGGAATGGAGATCCCGTGACGCCCCTGATTTATTCAGGCCAATTCCGATAGCAATTGGATAGCATCTCCCGCGCGCACCACGCCTTCGGTAAGAACACGCGCATACATTCCGGAGTAGCCCCAAACGGGCGAGGAGACGTCCCCGGCCTTTACCTCCCGTGTGTAAATGGCGCGTCCAATATCCGATCCATACACCTTAATTGTTTTACAAGGGACCCGCGGTTTCGTCATTTGCAGGCGCGCGGAGCCAGCCCGGTAAGTTTGGCCGGAACGCCAGCTGCTGACATCCAGACCCTGCGTCGTGAGATTTTCGCCCAAAGCTCCGGGGTAAACGGGATAGCCTTTCTGCTTCAGGATTTCAATGACTTCGACGGCGATCAGGAGTAGAGCCTGATCGGGACCGCCGTGATATCGGGGATGCGCCCAGGAATCGCCCTCGATGCCCCGGAGTGACACGCGCCCTACGCCGATGGCTCGCTTGGGAACGCCGCCTGGAGAAACGCTCACCTGTAAGACCGTCCCGTTCATCAATAGGTTGACTTACGGCTGTGTTACCGCTGGGGTGTCGACTCGGGCCTCTTTGGTCGTGACGGTCCGCGGAGTGGCTAGCGGCGCGGGTTTCAGATGAATATCGCGCGTGAATGCATAGCGCACAATAACCCACAAGGCTTCGAAAGCGTCTTTTAACCCGATCTTCTTGCCTTCGTCGTAAGTGCGTCCGTGATAACTGATCGCGGTTTCATAGATGCGCGCCTTGCGCTTGGCGACCTTGATCGTAATCTCGGGCTCCATTCCGAACCGTTCCGAGCGGATCGGAATGCTTTTCAAGAGCGGCGTGCGGAATGCTTTGTAACAGGTCTCCATGTCAGTCAAGTTCAAGTTAGAAGCCATGTTACAGAGCAAGGTCAGAAACTGATTGGCAACGGAATGCCAGAAGTAAAGGAC
>JAVHMZ010067913.1:0-11210 GCA_034782995.1 Amazona versicolor | reverse complement strand
GGCCTTATGCCGACCTGCTGCTCGAGCAGCGCCGCGGGCAGATCGGCTTCATCCCGACCAGCGCGATCGGGACGGGCGCCGCGCCGACCGAGGCGGAACTGACGACCTATTACGGCCGCAACGCCGGCAGCTACCGCCGCGGGGGACGTAACATTCTGGGTCAGCAGGCTTCCGTATCTTAAGTAACTGGGATCGAGCTGATTCAGATCTATTAAGCTGTTTCCTAAGTGCGTCCCCTTGACACCCACGTAGTTCGCTTCCACTAAGGTCGAGAAGGGCAATTCGCGCTGCACGCCAAAGCTCCAGTTGTGCGAGTACGGCGGCCGGCCGTCGCTCCGAAGCGCGGTGTTCACGGCGGATCCGTTTTGCACGGTCGGACTAATCGTGGAGCTGGTGATCCCCGGGGGACATCCGAGATCCCAGTTGGCCAACGCCGGCGTAGTCCCCGCGTCCGGCGAAGAAAGCGACTGGCTGGGATTGAATCCGTAAGAGAAGTTTTGCGACGCGCGCAGGCCTGCGTTGGCGTTTCCGAGCGCGTAATACAGTCCATAGCCGCCCCGCAGAACGGTTTTCGGATTGAAGCTAAACGCGAATCCCGCCCGCGGTCCGAAGTTTTTGAAGGCGATATCCGCGAAGCTGCTTTGCCCATTTCTGCCCGGTCCGCTTCCGAGAAACGCGACTGCTCCCGGACGGCCTCCCGCTCCCGGATTGGGAAGAGCGATGTCGAAATAGGAAAGATTGTTATGCGCCTCGGCCTTCGGATAGTAAATTTCGTACCGCAGCCCCAAGTTGACGGTCAGCTTGCGGCTCACGCGCCAATCGTCCTGCGCAAACAGGGCGATGTATCGATACCGGTCGCCCGGTACCACGAGCAGCGTTTTGTTGCTCGCTGTGTCCGGCAGCCCAAGGAGAAAGCTGGCAAACGCATTCCCGGTATTCGCGGCGTTGCTCGCAAGCGCGGTCTCGTTCGAGTTGAACCCGAACGCGCCTTGCGTCCCCGCATAGTCCGCTCCGTTGGTGCGCAGCCATCTCGCGTCCGCCCCGAACTTGAAGGAGTGATTGCCCCGCGTATGGCTCACCGTGTCTGTGTATTCGAGGCTGTTGTTGACCTGCTGCCCATCCGTCTTCGATTGGTCCGCGAGAGTGTTAAACCCGTTCGAAAACGTAATCTGAGGAAACGCGTTCCCATACCCAGTGTTCACTCCTGGAAGCCCAAGCTTGGTGGGCCAGTCCTGGTCGGCCGAGAGCTTGTGCCAGATCTGCGGCTCGCGCGTGAGCGAGGCCGTGAAGTGATTCAGCGTGGAAGCCGAAAAGATGTAATCGTGATTCAATCGGAGCCACAGCGTCGGACGGCTCTGATTCAGCGCGCTGCTCAGCGGGTTCGGAAGCAGCAATGGATCGATGTTATTCTCCCGATTGATGTAAGTGAACAGCGAAAGGCGGTTATTGTCCGTGAAGTTATGGTCGATCTTAAAATCGTACTGATTGCGATCGAAGGTCTGCTGCCCGATAGTCAGGAAGTTATTTCCCAGAGCGGGGCTGGTAGGCGCGGGAAGCAGCGGAAGTATGTTCTGGGAGACCTTGCTGAAGCGGTTCACCGGGATACGATTGCCCGGGAACGGATCGCGTACCGTGACTCCGTTAACCACTCGCGTGGTCGCCGGATCGTAAATCAAGACAGGATTCCCATTCTTATCCACTAACTGAGAGAAGTCGCCGTTCTTGAAAGAAGCCGGGGCAACGCTCACGAGCGAGTTGGTCGATCCGGCGCGATAGCGGAACCCGCCGTAGACAAAGTAAAAGAATGTCCGATTACGGCCCTTATAAACGCGGGGAATGTAGACCGGCGCTCCCAGATTCACGCCGAACTCATTCTGCCGGTTAACCGGCGTGATCGTGGAGAAGAATCCGCGCGCGTCGAAGACATTGTTGCGCAGATAGTCGTAAAGCGCGCCATGCAGCTCGTTCGTCCCCGACTTCGTGGTGAAGATCTCAAAACCTCCTCCGGTGCGTCCGAATTCTGCGTTGAAGGTGCTGCTCACCAGCTTGAACTCGCCGATCGCCTCTACGGAAGGATAGGTGGCGAGCGTACCGCCGCTTTCCGGGCCTGTCGCTGTCGCGCCATCGAAAACGACTTCCTTGGCGCGCGAAGGCGAACCGTTGATCTGAGTGTTGCCGGTATCGCCCGTAACGCCGGGCGTCAACAAAATGAACGACTCAGGATTGCGCATATTGCCCGAGATTGCGAGCGGCAGAGCCAGCACTTGCTGCGGCGCGATCACCGTGGACGCCATGGCGCTCGAACTGTCCACGGGCGTCGGCGTCGAAGTTACTTCCACCGTCTGATCGATCTGCCCCACCTGCAAGGTGACGTTGAGCGACCGGGTCTGTCCCAGGCTGATCTCGATCTGCGTTTGCGATAGCTTGCTGAAGCCAGTGGCCGAAACGGTCACGTCATATCGCCCGAAAGGCAGCGCGCCGAGAAGATAGCTGCCGTTGTCGAGGCTGCGGGTCGTGCTCTTCACGCCCGTCGCGATATTGTTCGCCTGGATCTCCGCGCCCGGAATGCCCGCGCCGGAAGGGTCGGTGACTTGGCCCGATAGCGCCCCGCGATCGGACTGCGCGAAACCGATCGATGCGGCGGCGAGAAGGATGAGAACAACGCGGTTCGTGGTCAAACTGCCCGTAATCTACCACACGCGCGCAACTACAGCGGGCTGCTCGCGCGATAGCGATTCCAGGCCTCGCGCGCTGCGCGGCCGTAATTTTCCAGTTGGGAGTAGTCATCCGCCCAAGTGGAAAACATCATGCCCACAATGCCCGGAATGCCGGACCCGCTGGCCATCTCGCGCCGGGCTGCTGCGGCCCCGTCGTGGTCGGGGGGATCGTAAAATCCCGCGATGATTTGCCGGTGCGGAACCGGTTGGCGCGCGTCGTCGCCCGAAAACCACCGCAGCGAGTCCGCCAGATGCTGATGGTTCCAGTTCATCACTGTGATCTCCGGATCGAGCCCTCGCCAGGAGCCTGCAAGATCCCCTTCCACGTGGTAATAATGATCGCGAGCATTGTGGCGCGGATCGAACATATCGCTCCATGCATACAGGCGCGAACCGCTCAGGTCGTGAGCGGTCTCGCGAACGTTCGCCGCCAGCAGCTCGCCCGCGCTCATCCGTTTTGCGCGGCACAGCGCGCACGAGTTCATGTGCCACATCTCGTCGTAGCTCATCAGCAGTCCGGCGGCGTGCGGGATGGCCGCGCGAACACGTCGTGCGTTCTCGCGTACCCACGCGCGCACCGCCAGTTCTGTAAGACACATGCCCACGCCAAAATCGTAGACCGGTACGATCGCGTAGTAGTCGATCGCTACCTCCTGACCCGGACGTAAATGCGTTTCCACAGGCAGCGTCACAGGACCGGGATCGTGGAAGTAATCGTGTTCGAAGTTCGGATTGGCGACTAATTTTTGGTCGTGGATGGGATCGAAATCCGCGCCTTCGCGATAGATCGTATCCGGCGCGTCCGGATCGTACACTCGCAGCGGAGTGCCTGGCCGCCGCAGAACGTACACCAGCGCGGTCTCCTCTACGGTGAGCCCGCTCACCTGCAATTCGCCCTCGTGCGGGCCGAACGCGCCCACGGCGATCTTGACCCGGCTCGATTCGGCGCTGTTGAACGTGTAATCGTAAGCGGCGTTTTCGTTCGACGAAGCGGGATGCAGGTTCGCATCCAGGCGATTTCCAGGGCCATCGTCCACGGTGATTTGTGATAGCCCATGAAAGTTCCTGGTCCGGCAATTGAAGTGGATGTGATACTGCCGCCAGGGTGTCACCGCCAACTCGAATCTGAGCAGTTCGCTGGAAGGCTCCGGCCTAGCTACCTGCATGCTCTTTACCTGGATCAGGCCGCGGCCGTCCGGCGCGACCCGGAAGCGCGAACCCACCACGCGCTGTCCCTCCGCCCAATCCGGATGCGAGCGCAGGACATCAATGGACGATCCATACGGCGCGACGATCGGGACAACTTGCAAGCCGCGCGATTGGGCGTACGCGGCAAACCGGCGAAGATACTCGACGTTCTCGGGCGGCCAATCGGGACGATTCAGAAAGGTCAGACTCGAATCCCAAAGCATCAGGCCGGTGTAACCGGCGCGGGCGGCGCGATCGGCCAGCGCTTCGCTGTGGCGTAGCGCCCCGGGCGTGGTCAGGTAGCTGTGGTGCCAATACCAGAGTTCCATCTCGCGCGGCCGGAACTCGGGTCCCGTGCGGCGTGCGCAGGCGCTTCCGAATAGCAACGCGGCAATCAGCAGTGTGCGCATCGGCGTCTTCCTGTAGAGTAGGCCTTGAGTCCCGTCTCCTGAAATCGAACGTGAATAAGAAGAGCGTCGCGTGCTGGGCGTCCCTGGCCCTCTGTGTGTTCTTTGTGTACTTCTTCCGTCTCACCGCGATCGGTTTGGTGAGTACCGACGAGCCGCGGTATGCCGCGATCGGGCGCGCCATGGCTCTTTCCGGCAACTGGATCACGCCCGTGCTGTGGGGCCGGCCGTGGTTCGAAAAGCCTCCGCTCCTTTACTGGATGACGGCAGGAGCGTCTCTGGCGGGTCTGGGTCCGGACTGGGCGCCGCGTCTACCCGTCGCACTCGCCGGCGTTGCCTTTCTGCTCTTCTTTTATGTGAGCCTCCGCCACGAGATCGGCGCGCGGGCTGCCCTTTATGCCGCGTTAGTTCTCGCGAGCAGCGCGGGCTGGATCGTCTATAGCCGCGTCGCCGTGACCGACCTGCCCCTCGCGGCAACATTCAGCGCCGCGGTCCTGCTCGCGCTTCCCTGGCTGAGAGGCCGCGGCACTCGCCATCTGCCCGCCGCCGCTGCGTTCCTGGGTGTCGCAGTTCTCGCGAAAGGTCTGGTGCCGCTGATGTTGATTCTGCCGCTGCTGTACTTCGGCCGCAAGCAATGGCGCGATCTGGCCAAGCCACGCGTTTGGGCTGTCTTCCTGCTCGTCGCCGCGCCCTGGTACACGCTTTGCTTCTGGCGGAACGGCCCTATCTTCCTAGAGATCTTCTTCATCAAGCATACCTTCGGACGGTTTACTTCCCCAGAGTTGCAGCATGGCGAACCGTTCTGGTTCTATAGCCCCGCGCTGGCCGGCATGATGTTCCCCTGGGTGACTCTCCTGCCGCTGCTCGTCTCGCGCTCGCTTTATCGCGACCGGGCCATGCAGGCCCTGCTCGGGATCATCCTCTTCGGCTTCGTCTTCTTCAGCCTATCGACCAACAAGCTCCCCGGCTACCTGCTTCCGCTCCTGCCGCCCTTAGCGGCGCTGCTCGGCCTGGCGCTCGACTTTGCCGTCTTTCCGGCATTCTATCTTCTGGCGGCCACGGTGACGCTGGCCATCGTGCCCGTGGCCGCTTGGAGCCTCCCCATTGCTCTCGCGACAGGTCTCCGTCATGCCTATCCCGTGGAACTGATCGTGCGCGCCCGCGCGGCGCTGCTCATGCCGTTCCTCCTGATTGCCGGCATGCTGCAAGCCTATCTGGACCGCGCGGGGAAGCGCACAGCGGCTGTGGCCATCGTCTTCGGCTTCGTCACGATCGCGGTGGTCGCGCTCGAGATCTGGACCCTTCCCGTCCTCGACAGCCAGGTTTCCGCTCGCCACACATGGCGCGCTGTTTCCGCTCAAACGCCGCGACCTGTCTGTCTCGGGGAAATGAGCCGCGCCTGGCGCTACGGCTTGAACTACTACGCCGGGCGGGAACTCCCCACATGTCAAAGCGCGCGCCCATCGACGGAGATCCGTCAGGCAGGCGGCCGTCTCGAAGTCCACGTCCCATAACCGTAAGATCGGCCCTTTTTCGGCCGTTGACAGCAGGCCCGCCAGTCTCTACCCTGAAGGCGTCATGGAAGTGCATTTTGCCCCGAGCAATTAGAGCAGCTTTCACAGATCGCCGCCCATGCCGGTACGGACACCGAGCACCTGGTCAAAGACGCCGCGCTGCATCTAGTGGAAGAAGATGCGCAATTCCGCGCCGCCGTACAGGAAGGCATCGCGCAGGCAGACCGGGGAGAGCTTATCGACCATGACGATGTGTTGGCACGCATTGAGAGATTTCTGCAGTCCCGCTCCCGATGAAGATCCGGTGGACCGCGGGAGCTTGCCGGAACGCTTGACCGGCCCCTAACTTCGGTGTACAGTCGACGGGGATCCTTGATGATTCTTCCTTCGACCTCCACGGCGACGCTTGTGCTGCTTGTTCTCAGCATGGTGTGTCTAGGCTGCTGGGCCACTACCTTCAAACTCACCGGCAAATGGCGGTTCGAGCTCTACTATTTTGACTTCGTGTTCGGAATGGCCGTGGTCGCCGGCATCGCCGCTCTCACGCTCGGAACGCTCGGTTTCGACGGGTTCTCCTTCATGGACGACCTCCTCCACGCCAGCAAGAAGCAGGACCTGATGGCGTTCCTCGCGGGCGTGATCTTCAATCTCGGCAACATGCTGCTCATTGCCGCGATCTCCGTGGGAGGCATGTCCGTGGCGTTTCCCATCAGCCTCGGACTGGGCCTCATCATCGGCGTTCTGGCGAATTATTTTCTGCGTCCCCAAGGAAATGGCGCTCTCCTGGTTTCCGGCGCGCTGCTGGTCGCCATCGCGATCGGCCTTGTGATTTTTTCTTATCGCGCCTACAAGCTCAGCAAAGTAGACGACCTGGTTCGCGCGGGCAAGGTGAAGAGCACTCGGCGCGTGGTCACGCTCAACGGAGTTATTATCAGCCTGGTCAGCGGCTTGCTGATGGGCTGCTATCCCCAAATAATCGACGCAAGCCGCGCCGGAGATGCGGGCCTCGGCCCCTACTCTGTCGCCTTCGTGTTCACCGCCGGCGCCTTTGCCTCCACGTTCATGTATAACTTGTTCTTCATGAACTTGCCTGTATCCGGGGCGCCTCTAGAAGTTTTCGATTACTTCCGCGGCGGGATCCGGCAACACCTGCTCGGCTGGGTAGGCGGTATGTTGTTTATCTCCGGAATGCTCCTGGCGCTCGTGGCAACATCGACCGAGGGCGCCGCCACTGTAAGCAGCGGCGTTAGTCTCGGCTTGGTCGCCGGCTCTATCGTCCTGGCCACCATACTCGGCTGGTTCGTGTGGAACGAGTTCGAGCGCCCCGATCTCCTTGTTCGTACGCTCCAAGTGCTCACGCTCGCACTGCTCGTTGCCGGGATCGGAATGATCTCCGCCGCGAGCGCGTGGACTCGCGGCTGACCCGTCCTACTTGCCGATCGCGATATTTACGTTGTTGCTGGTGGCGCCGTCGAGCGTAAACACGAGACCGATCGCATCTCCCGAAGGAGTGCCCGGCGGAACCACGACGTTGATCTGGTAAAGCCCCACAAAGCCCGGCGTCAGGCCGGAGTAAAGCACTTGGCCCTGCATGGGTGGACTGGCAAAGCCGCCTCCGAAATACACCACGGGAGTGTGCGTACGCGCCAGCGGCTCGGAAGCGGGAGCGCCGGTCCCGGAAGCCGCCGCCGGGTTCGTGGGTCCGAGACCGATCGCATAGATGGTAAGCGCGTCTCCGATCCGCGCGGGACGCGTGTTGAATCCCGGTGTCGCGGGCATGGGAAACGTGGCGTCGGTGTTTACGATGATGCCGTAATTCGCCAGATTGAGCCGAAGGATTCGCGGCGCGACTGCTTGAATGGTTGTCGCCACCGTGTTGCCCGTTATTCCGTTGTAACTCACGGTCACCGTAGCAGGACCGGGTTGCACCTCATAGGGCACCTGGAAGTTTAACTGTCCCGCGGATGTATAGTAAACCGGCGCGGGGATTCCATTGACTAATACCTGCACATTGCCGAGCGTGGTACTCAGGGGCAAGGCTGTGGCGCTTACTGGCGTTGATGACGCGAGCTGCTGCCCATATATCGAAGCGATGCTGCCCGGCGCAACGTTCGGCTTGCCGATCGTGTTATCGACCACGCCCCCGAAACTGATCACGGGACCCGCACTCTGGCCGACCACAAACTCGATCGGCAGCGTGTTCGTGGAGTTGTTGGCGGCGTTGCCAGTCAAGCTCACCGTTCCGCGGTACACGCCGGCCTGCAGGCCCGCGGGGTCGGCCACGACGGCGATGGTTCCATTGTCCACCGCGCTCGCTGAAAGCCAATTCCCTCCGCTCGAGGTCGTCCCCGTTCCTCCGGTCAGCGCCAGCGTGCCCAGCCCGATGTTCGTGACGAGCACATTCTGCATGATCTTGGGGCCGCTCGCGGACCCATAAAGGATCAGTGGCGACGCCCCTGCAAACTGCGCGATCGTCAGCGAGGTAACATGGAGAACGACCGCGACATTCTTGTTATCGCTCGCGTTGGACGCACCGGATATCGACACCGTCCCGTTATAGTTTCCTTCCCCCTGGCCGGGCTGCGTCGTCACGTTGATCAGATACGGGTAGAAAAAATTGAAGCTCCCCTGGCCGTTGAGAGACACTGCCAGCCAGGGCCGGCCGTCGGCAGTGGAAGCGGTTGCGGTGGCCGTGCTGCGCGCCAAAACCTGCGCTGACGCTTTCCCTCCGTTCGGCGTCGCGTACAGCTCCAACGAGCTCGGGACTCCGCCAACCTGAACCGTAACGGAAATATTCTGCGGAGCGTCGATCGCTCCCGGCGCGTTCACCAGGACGAACTCCGTGTAAGAACCCGGTGCGAGCGATCCGGTGTTGAGCGTGACACTAATGCGGCCGGCCGCCACCGACGCGACCAGCCAGGGCGCGGTGGACGTCACACTTAGATTCAGAGTGCCATCGCCCGCGTTGGTCACGGTGACGGTCTGCGCCGGTCCACTTGCTCCGCCGGCGATGTTGAAGGGCCCAAGGGCCGTGGTGCTCAGTTGCAGCCGCGGTGCGGCGCTCAAAGCAGATACGGTGAATAACGCGATAAGTATGAAGCGCTTTAAATCCATTCGAAAGCTCCCTTGCGGTATGCCCAGAGATATCCGGCAAATAAGATCAATAAAAAAATAAACACTTCAGCGACTCCGAACCAGCCGAGGGCCCGATACCGAACGGCCCACGGAAACAGCAGCACCGTCTCCACATCGAAGATCACGAAGAGAATCGCGACCAGATAAAACCGGACGGTGATGCGTCCGCGCGAGTCGGAGGCAGGTTTGATTCCACACTCGTACGGCTCTCCCTTCACCGCCGATGGATGAGACGGCCGCAACAGCTTGGAAAGAAAAATCGATACCATCGGGAACAGCAGAGCAAACAGCAGAAACACGAAGAGAGGCAGGTATTCACGGGGCATCGGTGTGTCGTTTTGGGTCAGTAAACGAACCCGAGCCGATGGAGCGTGGCGGCGGGCTCGTCCTCTTCAAAACGGGTGAGCTCGGCTCGCTCGCGGCCGTTTTCCACGGCGATTCCGCCCGGCGTTCCCTTCACCGAGAAAGTCTTGTTCAACACCGGCCAATCCGTTGAGACCGGCCGGTTCAGGCCCGTTTTGCGCATGAAAAACGCCCCGAACTCGGGGTTCGTGACCGGCACTCCGACGAACTTGGTATCGCCCCAATTCATCGCCGCCATTTTGCGGCCCGCATCGAGGCAATGGAGACACGAAGGATCAAAGAAATAAAGGAACACTTTGCCTCCGTCAATGGCGTAAGGCCGGCCATCCACGGTGATGCGCGCGGGAGCCGGAGTTCCGGTTTCGTGCGTGGCCGAAACGCCGAACGAGACAGCGCTGAACACGCACACCGCCCCGAGGATGAGCGCCGCGCCGCGCCAATGGACAGGCCGAGCGGTCCAGAGCGCCGCTGCCCCGGCCAACACCAGCATCACAGCATCTCCCGCGAAAAACGCCGGACCGACGGCCCTCTTCACCCACGGAAAACAACTGCACTCTTGTCCGCGAAGTTCATTGTAAAAAAAGCCGATATACCCCATGAAGAACAGCAGCAGCCCGGCGGCGAGCCACGCGCCCCAGCGGCGGTAGCGCGGTATCAACAGCAGAGCGCCGGCGAAGGTTTCCGTCGTCCCCAGCGCTACCGCTCCCAGCAAGCTCATCGATTCGGGTACTTTCGCCTGCGCCAGTCTAACGGCCGCTCCCGTCGGATCGGTGACCTTCCAAAGTCCGGCCAGCAAGAACAAAAGTGCGAGCAGAATGGAAGCCATCCAGTTCACCGCTGTTTGCCACTTCGGGCGCTCCCAGGCCATTGCCGGAAACGCCATTCGCTCACTGCCCATACCTCCTTATGGTAATGCCATACTGAGCTTTCATGCGCTGGCTCGCCTTCCTCCTCGCCACTGCTCTCGAGGCGCAAACAGCGGACCTTCTCGTCACCGGAGCGAAGATTTATACGGTCGATCCGGCCCACCCAACCGCTTCCGTTCTGGCCGCCAAAGACGGACGAATTGTGTACGTGGGCGACGCTTGGAACGGAAACGCAGCCCTCACCATCGATGCCCACGGTGCCGCGATTCTTCCCGGCCTGATCGATAGCCACGTTCACATGGAAGGCCTGGGCGATAGCTTGCAAACGCTCGACCTGCGCGGTGTCAGCTCCGAAGCGGAAGCGGCGGCGATGGTCAAGAACGCAGCCGTCGGCCGTCAGCCTGGCGAATGGATCCGGGGCCGCGCGTGGGACCAGAACCTCTGGCCGGGCAAGCAATTTCCCGGCAAGCAGTCCATCACCGCGGCCGCCCCCAATAACCCGGTCGCGCTCACCCGCGTCGATGGACATGCGGTCTGGGTGAATGAGCCGGCCCTCGCCGCAGCCGATATCAATGCCTCCACCGCCGATCCCGAAGGCGGAAAAATTCTCCGCGGCGCCAACGGCCAGCCGGCCGGAGTTCTAGTGGACCGCGCGCAAGGCCTTGTTACCCGAAAGATCCCCAAAGCTTCGCTCGAAGAGGTGAAGCACCGCATCGCGCGCGCTGCGCGGGAGTGTTCCCGCCTGGGCTTGACCGGCGTTCACGACGCCGGCGTAAGCGCGGACGATATCGCCGCCTACCGGGAACTCGCGCGCGAGGGAGCGCTCCCCATCCGCGTTAATGCCATGATCGGCGGCGCGGGGCCCCTCTGGGAGGAGTGGAAGCGGCGCGGCCCGGAGATCGGGGAGCTCCTGACCGTGCGCAGCATCAAGCTCTACGCCGATGGAGCCCTGGGTTCAGGCGGCGCCGCGCTCCTCGCGCCCTACTCCGACGATCCCGGTAACCGCGGCCTTCTCATCAC
>JAVHMZ010067809.1:0-11219 GCA_034782995.1 Amazona versicolor | reverse complement strand
GCCATTCCTAAACGTTATTCATCCCGTACTGACACAAGCTAAATAGAATCGGCCGACCGGTGGCTTTCAACGCGTCGCCCATTTTCTTATAGACAGCGGTCATGGTCGCAGCGTCGACATTGGGCCAGATCTCCCTCGCACTGCACCAGTCGTACTTTAAGTAGTCGATGCCCCAGCCGGCCCAGGTTTGGGCGTCCTGCTCCTCATGTTGATAGCTACCTGCATAGTGCGCGCACGTCTGCGGGCCCGGAGATGAATAGATGCCAATCTTCAACCCCTTGCTGTGGACATACTCCGCAAGGGCCTTCATATCGGGAAACTTGTCGTTGGGCTGCAGAATGCCTTGCGCGTCGCGCTTACCTTGCCACGTATCGTCGATATTGACGTATACATATCCGGCGTCTTTCATGCCGCTCGCAACCATAGCATCGGCAATTTGGCGGATCGTGGCGTCGTCGATCTTTTCCGCAAAATGATTCCAGCTGTTCCACCCCATCGGCGGGGTTGCGGCCAATCCTCCCGTCGCCCCGCGCAGAAGCGGGAAGGAAATGACCATAAGCAACAGGAGCGCGTTCTTCACAGGACGCTATTGTAGCGCCCGCCCGCCGGGTTACCGATAGCGATGGGCATCGCGATACTCGCGATAGAGCTCGTGCCGTCGTCGTGCTTCATAGCGCTCATGGCGCCTACGCAGTTCGCGTTCTTCTCTGTAAAGGCGCTCTTGCTCGTGGCGTTCGCGCCGCAGCTCATGCCGATAATCGGCGTCGCGGTAGTATCCATGATCCCAATCGCCTGCAAACGTAGTTGCGGGAGCGGCCATGATCGCAATTAGTCCCGCGATCAGAAGTCCAGCTTTTCGAAACCGTTTCATGTCTTACTCCTCCTGCCTCCATAGAGTCATGCCTTAAATCTCGCGGTACGTAAGTGGAGAGGATTTAATTAGCTTTGAGGAAGCGCTCAACTTCCACTTAGTAGTCAATCAAAGGTAAAATCGACTTGGGATGACGCGCGCCCGGTTCTGCACGCTGGCCGTTGCCGCTCTCGCGCTCGAGGCATGTGGACGCAAGCGCTCGCGCGTCGCGAGTAATACCCCTGCCCCGCCCCAACCTTACCCTTCTTCAGCGCCGCGCGCTGCAGCGCCTATCCTTGCGCCGTCCGATCTCGCGCCTGAAACCGGCGTTGCGAGTTGGTACGGTCATCCGTATCATGGGCGGCACTCGGCGAGCGGCGAAATCTACGATATGGAGCAGATGACTGCCGCGCATCGGACGCTTCCCTTCGGCACCGTGGTTCGCGTAAACGACTTAGATAATGGCATGTCGACTGAAGTTCGCATCAACGATCGAGGACCTTTTGTGGACGGTCGCGTGATCGATCTCTCGCACGCCGCCGCACGCGCAATCGAGATGCTCGGACCTGGAATCGCGCACGTGCGGTTGACAATCGTGCAGCCGCCCGCCCGCCCCGAGCCGCCGGTGTTCGCCGTGCAGGTTTCGGCGTTTGCCAACCGCGCCAACGCGGACCGCATGCAGGCCAGCATGATCGAGCGATACGGCTCGGCCGCTCTGGTTTTGCGAGCGGGAGCGCCGCCCCTGTGGCGCGTACTGGTAGGGCGCGCACCTTCGACGGAAGCCGCAAGCGAACTCGCCGGGCAGATCCGCGCCGAACAGAACGTGCGCGAAGCATTTGTGGTGCGGCTGGACCAGCCGCCGACAGCTACGTTGCAGCCACTCTCGGCTGAACCGTAGCTCGTCGTTGTCGAACCCGGAACTGCGCGGTTGGCGTGACCGCCTACGCCCGAATTATCTGGGCACTATAGACTCTATCCACTTAAGCCGATACATTCCATACACCGTTTCGTATGCAGGCCGCTGTTGTGGATTCTCCCTACGGCATTGTGGGGCAATCCCCGGGGATTCGGCAAATCCGCGGACAACTGGAGAAGTTGGAAGGCTCGCGCGCGCCGGTTCTGCTCCTAGGCGAAAGCGGCACCGGCAAAGAAGTAGTCGCGCGCGCGCTGCATACTGGCGGCGGTCGCGGCACGTTTGTTCCCATTGACTGCGGATCGCTCGTGGGACCGCTCATGGAAAGCGAGCTGTTCGGTCACACCCGCGGGTCGTTTACCGGAGCTAGCGAAGCTAAGAAAGGTCTGATCGAACTCGCTAACGGCGGTACGGCCTTTTTCGATGAGATCGGCGACCTGCCGCTCGAGTTGCAAGTCAAATTGCTCCGCCTTCTACAGGAACGCGAATACCGCGCCGTGGGATCGCTACAGCGGAATAAAGTCGATATCCGTGTAATTGCCGCCACCCATCGCAATCTGGCGCGCGAAGTGGAACGCGGCACGTTCCGGCAGGATCTGTTTTATCGGCTGAATGTGATTACCATGCGACTGCCGCCACTGCGCGATCGCAAAGAAGACATTCCCTTGCTCGCCGAACGCTTCCTCACCCGCAACGGTCAACGCTACTCGCTAACCGCCGAAGCCATGGATCTACTCATGCAGCACGATTGGCCAGGCAACGTTCGAGAGCTATACAACGCGCTAGAACGTCTCGTAACGCTCTCGCCGGGTCCGCTGCTCCACAGCGACTACCTGCCCTCCGCCGTGCACAACGCGTCAGGTCCCGAGCGAACGCACGCTGCCGCGGCAACAGTTGGACCGGCATTCCATCAAGCGACGACCGCCATTCGCCAGATTCTTCCTCTCCACGAAGTCGAGCGGCGGGCCATAATGGAAGCCTTGGAGGAGACAAAAGGCGACCGGGGAGTAGCGGCTGCGTTACTGCAGATTGGCCGCACGACCCTTTACCGGAAGTTGAAAGAATACAGCCTCGAGTCAGTCGTTCCCTTTGAAAATCGCGCTTGACGCGACATATAGCCTCGATCCCGATCGGTCCGGTGTCGGCGTGTACTCGCACGAGATATTAAGCGGGCTTGCGGCCAGCCATCCGGAGATCGACTGGCGATGGTTGTACCGTCCGCATCGCTGGCGGGAAGCGATCGCCAAGCCACGCGTTCCTTCGGCAAGACGAGGTCTTCTTCTCGAACGCGCTGGGTGGCGCTCCGCCAAGCTGTTTCATGGACTCAACCAGCGGATACCGCAAACACGGTTCCCTCGCCAAATTGCGACCTTTCACGACTTGTTTGTGATGAGCGCGCCATACAGCACGCCGGAGTTCCGAGCGCGCTTCACCCGTCTCGCTCGCGAAGCGGCTGCCAGGGCGGATCTGCTGATCTCGGTTTCCCACTTCACCGCGAACCAGCTAACAGCATTACTTGACGTTGACCCCGCCCGCATCCGCGTGATTCATCACGGCGTTCGAACGCTGCACCTCCCGACGTTGGAGCGCCAGAAGATTTTATTGCACGTAGGTGCGATCCAAAAAAGAAAGAATCTCACCCGCTTGGTAACCGCGTTCGAGGCCGCTCCGCCGGATTGGCGATTGGTGCTGGTAGGCTCCGCCGGTTTCGGAGCGCAGGAAATTGAGGACGCCATCCGCAGTTCTCCGCGCGCCGCTCAAATTGAGGTCACAGGCTACGTGTCGGAAGCGGAGTTAGACGCCTGGTACGCCCGCGCTAGCGTCTTCGCGTTTCCATCGCTAGATGAGGGTTTTGGCATGCCGGTGCTGGAAGCGATGGCCGCTGGTCTCCCGGTGCTCGCCTCGCGCGGATCGGCGGTGGAAGAAGTAGCCGGATCCGCGGCGCTGCTCGTGAATCCTCACTCTGTGGATGAGATCGCGTACGGCATTGCCCGTGTCTGCGAAAACGAGCAGCTCAGAGGCGATTTAATTCGACGCGGGCGGGTTCGGGCCAGTGAGTTTAGCTGGGAGAGAGCGGTCGACCGGACATTCGCGGTATATCGAGAACTTATATAAACCTAGTTTTCGACCGCGATCTTCAGTGCTTTCAGAAAGCGCTCGTCTTGGGCGGTAAACTTCATCTTCGCGGCAGTGATGCGGGATGGTTTCTCCTCCGCTTTGGACTCCTCGGCGTTGTCGTCGTCGCGGCGGTTGAACCCGATAGTCGCTTCAAGAACCAAGAACACGTCGTACCCGGTACGGCGAATCTCCCCGATTGCTTCCGCGATGCGGTCGGAGTCGGACAACGAATCGTTAATCGCGTTTCCGAGATCGTGCATGAGCTGTTTCAGACTTTCATCCATGTAGTGACCTCTCCTCCTTACAACCCGCTAAGTCTTCAGATGCACTCCGCTCCTCCGGAGTTGCGTTTCCTGACGATCGCCGTCCGTACTCGCTTAAATTGTAACGGCTTACCCGCGCGCTCACAATTGAAAAACAGTACCGAAAGCAAGTTTTATATCGGCCAAATCGCCGCAAACCCTATATGCTTCTAGTGGTACACGCCAGCCCAACCTCTGGTAGGATGTAACTGTGACAAAGCGCAACCTCATTCGCGGGTCGGTGCTTTTTGTCAAGCACGTTGTTCCGGCAACGGTTCGCCCCGCCCGCACCTTATGGAATGAGGTAATCGGTTTTCTTTTCATTGTAATCGCCGGCATTGCCGCATTGTCCGGATTCCAAACCGCCCGGCACCTCCAGGGCGACCCTGGTAGTGTGATAAAGCTCGTTCTGATTTCGATTTTTGTAATAGTTATGGGTTTATACGGCATCGCTTCATTCCGAAAAGCGCGCCGGATCTCCCGCTCGTGACCGAACCCGAAGCGATCGGTCAACCAGGCGAGTTCCCGTTTACCCGCGGCGTATATCGCGATATGTATCGCGGTAAGCACTGGACCATGCGCCAGTATGCCGGCTTCGGCGACGCCGAGGAGAGTAACCGCCGATACCGATACCTGCTTGACCAAGGCACCACCGGGCTGTCGGTCGCTTTTGATCTTCCCACCCAGATGGGCATGGACTCCGATCATATGCTCGCCGCTGGCGAGGTCGGCCGCGTGGGCGTTGCCATCTGCTCGCTGGCGGACATGGAGACACTGTTTCGCGATATTCCCTTGAACCGCGTGTCGACGTCGATGACTATCAACTCGACAGCAGCCATTCTTCTGGCCTTGTATGTTCTCGCCGCGCGGCGGCAGGGCGTTGACTCGCGCAAACTCTCCGGAACGATCCAGAACGACATCCTGAAGGAATACATCGCGCGTGGCACTTATATCTTTCCATTGCGTCCCGCGATGCGCATCATCACCGATCTGTTTGCCTGGGCCGCTCGCGAATTGCCTGAGTGGAACACCATCTCGATCAGCGGCTATCACATTCGCGAGGCGGGTTCGACCGCGATCCAGGAAGTGGCCTTCACATTCGCTAACGCGATCGCGTATATCGAAGCGGCACTGACGGCTGGACTGGCTATCGACGACTTCGCGCCCCGCCTCTCGTTCTTCTTCAACAGCCACAACAACTTTCTCGAAGAGATCGCCAAGTTTCGCGCCGCGCGCCGCCTCTACGCCAATCTCATGCGCGACCGGTTCGGCGCCCGGGACAGGCGTTCCATGATGTTGCGCTTCCATGCCCAAACCGCGGGCTCGACCCTTACGGCGCAGCAGCCGGACGTCAACATCGTTCGCACATCGTTGCAGGCCATGGCCGCCGTGCTGGGAGGCGCGCAGTCGCTCCACACCAACTCGCGCGATGAAGCGCTGTCGCTGCCCACCGAAGAGTCCGCTCGACTGGCGTTGCGTACGCAGCAGATCATCGCCTACGAAACGGGCGTGGTGAATACGGCGGACCCGGTCGGCGGCAGCGAAGTGATCGAGCGGCTCACGGATGAAATTGAGACGGGCGCGCGACGCTACCTTGACAACATAGAAGCAATGGGCGGCACGCTGCGGGCCATCGAGACTGGCTGGATTCAGGGCCAAATTCAGGACGCGGCATACCGGTTCCAACGTGAAGTCGAGACCGGCGACCGCATCGTGGTGGGCGTCAACCGCTTTCGCGCATCCGGAGAGAAACCGATTCCAACGTTCCGGCTCGACCCCGCATCCGAGCGCGCCCAGATCGACCGGCTCCGCAACGTCCGCGCCTCGCGCGATGCCGATGCTTCCGAAGCCGCATTGAGGCGGCTCCAAATAGCTGCGGAAGACGGCTCGAACCTGATGCCGCATTTGCTTGCCTGCGTGGGCGCATGGGCCACGCTCGGCGAGATCTCCGACACGCTACGGCGAGTGTGGGGAGAGTACGCCGAAGCCGGCCCGTCGCTGTAATTACGCTTCTGTAGCGGCCGCCGCAAGCGGCACAGTCGCCTCCAGAGGTCGCTCCGCAGTGAAGCTCGAAAGCGGAAAGATGTAGTGGATCTTCGGCTTTCGTAAACCAAGCGCGTGCATGAGGCGCCCAACGTGATCCTGGTCGTACCGGATCCCGAAGCGTCGCTCAATCACCTCTGCGAGCCGAGCCGTGGTCCAGCGATCGTCAGGAAATCCATGCTCGATGCCGCCTTCGTTGTGAATGGCGACGATCTCCGCCTTTTGCAAAGCATTCAACCGGCTGGGACGTCCGGTAGCTCGCCGTTTGCGCAAGGCTTCGACGCCTTGGTGGTCGAGGGCGCGTTGCCAGCGGGACGTAGTGGTCCTGCTGACGCCGAACTTCCGCGCAACTTTCGATTGTGAGAGACCGTTCGCCAGCTCGCGGGCCGCAAGCAGACGCCGGTATTCCATTTCCTCGCGAGTCAGACAGCCGTTATCGGCAATCATCGTTTACGCGCGGATTGTGTTGGCCAGAGCAGTCTTAGGATAGCAGATGAGAGCCGACCACGGAAACAATTTTCGGGAAGAATGTAAGGAAGACAGGAGAATGCGGGATGGCAGCGCGGAAAGACGCTTTCCAGAACATGAGCGCGACCAAAGCGATGACTTGGTTTGAGGCAGCCGCGCAGGATGCGAAACGAACCCCGCGTCTTTACCAATTCCGATCTATCGGTCTAATAGTGGAGCACCGCCTGCGACGGCGTTGGATCAGGTTGTCTATTTTCAGGTAGCAGTCGTGAGGAGTCTCGCTAGTCGCTCAGTCCCGCGGAAGGGCAAATGCTCTGGTCAGCAGCCGGGAAATCGAGCGGGAATTCACACACTGACCAGAGGCTCATCTTCTAGCCAGGAGCACATGCTGTTTCATTGAAGCTCCCCTTGGCTAGTGCGTGTAGCGCTATCTAACCATCTATTCAGAACATCAGGCCCAAATTCTCCGTGTAAGTCCTTCACTACGGACGGTTTGGCTCCCCGACATGGATTCGAACCACGATAAACCTAGGCGACGTTGGATCAGTAAGTTACAGATTCTTAAATAATCTAAAACACCTCATTGGGCCAGAAAGACCGGCATTCGTACACAACTCGTACACGGAATTGGCCGTCTGCGGCGCGGCTCGGGTCGATTCGTCAATCGGGCGTCGGGAGAAGGCAAGGGAGCAAGAAAGACTTCGCTTCACACCTCTTGATCGCCAGTGTCGTGAGTTGTCGATAAGAGTCTGTCCGAGAGTTCCCTAGCTAAATCGGAACGCTGATCTTGTGTGCTAGGCCACCCAAAAAAAAACAATCTCTGAACAATCCTGGCGACTCTCTCTGAGACAATTGCAGGTCGAATGAAGACCACGAAGGACGTGCATTTGGCCTTAGTGCTGTTGCTTCTATGCAAAGGCAGCGCTTTTGCTGATTGGCCCACATTTGGTCATGACCCGCAGCGAACAGGGTGGGCGCGCGAAGAGACCAAGCTCAGCGTCGGCAATGTGGGCGATCTGGAGCTAAAATGGCACCTCCAGATGGACAACCTTCCTCTCGCGTTGAATGCTCTGACTTCGCCTGTGGTGGCTCGGGACGTTGTTACTCCTTTCGGAATTAAGACTTTGGTTTCTGTAGCTGGCAGTTCGAACCAAATGTTTGCTGTCGAAGCTGACAGCGGTACGCTCGTGTGGCGCAGAAGTTTTCAGAGTTTCGTGACCGCGAAGATCGATAGCTTCTTCTTGTGCCCTAATGCTCTGACGGCAACGCCAGTCATTGATCGCCTGCAAAATCTTATTTTTGCTCTTGCGTACAATGGAAGGCTCTTTGGCTTGGATCTCGGGGCCGGGAGCATTCGGTTTGGACCGTTCCAGTTTGTACCGCCGTTCGCCAAAGCTTGGAGTTTGAACCTAAGCAGAGGCGTAACTTATACGACCACTTCTCAAGGGTGCGGTGGGGATCGCTCCGGCTTGTACGCAGTACAAAAGATGACCCCATACATCGAACAGTGCATGAAACTACCGTCGCAAGCGGTGCTGGCGCAGGAATGTGGTCGCGCGGGGGAACTGCTATCGGGCAGAACGGAACTATTTACGTAAGCACTGGTGATGGCGCGTTAAATCCGGCGATTGGAAACTTCGGTAGCTCATATTTAGCGGCGTCACCGCTGGACTTAACTATCAAAGATTACTTTACCCCGGTCAATTTTGACGAGGTCAACAAACGCGATCTGGATCTTCCTTCAGGTAGTCTCCTGTGGTTTGCTTACAAAGGTTTCGACCCTGATTGTGGGTGGCGGGAAAGAATCAATTGTGTATTTATTGGACGCTGATTCGTTAGGCAACAAAGACCATCAAACCCTTTGGCATGTCGCACCCAAATCGGCAATAAATATAAAGTATTAGAGGAGAAGGGGATCTGGGGAGCACCCGCGCTCTGGGAAGATGAGAGCACTCTACCGTGGATTTATGTTCCCATGTGGGGCGAAGCTATTTCAGGACCTGACCAATCCGTCAATCGAAACGGGGAATCACCCCACGGATCGATCGTTGCGTTACGGATTCAGGATGATGTCTATGGCAAACCTTGTCTGAGCATCGGATGGGTGTCGGGCGACGTCAATATTCCAGATTTTCCGGTTGTTGCTGATGGCGTCGTCTTCGTCGTTGCCACTGGTGAGAACTCGCGGCAAGACAAAATTCTCGGTAAAACCGATTTTCGCAGTGAGCAGGAATGGAAGAGTAATCTGCTAACTACTTCGGAAAGAGGTGCAGGTACGCGCCCGGCGGAGTTGATCTCGTTGGACGCGAAAACAGGTAAGCGGTTATACGGGAGCGGTGCCGCGATGAAATCCTGGACTCATTTCGGCGGTATTGCCGTTGATAACGGCCGTGTTTTCACGACGGATCACGATTCCATACTTTATTGCTTTGGCGTCCGAAATCACTGAAAGATGCGCCTTTGCGAAGGCGTCGTCTGTCTTCGCATCCGGTTTCGGCCCCGGCGCTTGCTGCTCCGCAACATCTTTTTTCTGCTCTTGGCCGAACTATCTTATCCATCGCATCGACCTTCGAGCGTAGGGCTGCAGGAGTGGGTCTCGTCGGCCAATAGGTGGAACGTCGTCGAATGCGAAATTAGCCGCAATCACTTGCCCCAAGAATCCGACAAACTTCTGGCAGGTGCCGCTCGGCGGGCTCGTCCGTGTCCTTGCCAGCCTTCAGCCGAAGCCGCATAAATAAAGCGCTCGCCATTCCGCGTTTATTCAGAGCCGTAATGTTCCACGCGGCCCAGTGACAATGGTGATGTCAGATCGCATCCAAGCTGATTTTTGCTGCACCTGGAGGGCGAGCAGTTTGAGGTTGCGCCAAGTCATACTGGGACCTTGCACCTGCGGCCCATTCTGATCACGGTCGCAGCCACACTGTTTGCACTCATCCCTTTGCGATACACGCGTGCTACTGAAGACGCAGAATCGAAGCAGGCTGACCGACGTCTCAACCGTACTTCACCACTCGTCCCCAGCAGGGGTAAAGCCATTCAATTCTACAGGTAATGAGATTTGTGAGCTTCTTAGCTTTTCTGATGTGAATGTTTGAATCGCATTGATCTTGTGCAATCATACGCACCGGCGTTCCGTCTTGGCATAGAGAGACGGCACAGATGGCGCAATCGCTTTTGCGAGGTTCATCCAAATCAGCCTTCTAACGTTGCCCACGACTTCCGCGGCGATGGATAGAGAGCCACCAACGTAGAAAAGGCGTAATGTTCACAACAAGCTCTTCTCCAACGCTCGCGTATTCTTCGTGGCAGAGCCGCCGGATTTGGAAAGCGCGTTTCGGCAACCAACGAGGTGCGGAACTACTCCCCAAAAAGTCTGGGCAGTGCCCTACTCGTTTCCACGGCAATTAGGCATCAAGCTCAATCGCTAGCTTTGAGCGGGCCTGCACATTCGCTTCTCTGATTGTTTGATCCTGGGAAGGATCAACGTAAACACCGCCTTGAAACCGAAAAGCCGAATCGTATCAATCTCGGCGATATTGAACACGGTCCTATTAAGTCACGTTACGGGAACACCGATTTTAACGCTGGACCGACCGTTTAGTCGGGAGGAGGTAATTTGGCCTGCGCGAATCCTCTTATCAGTCGCGGCATCTCAGATGGTGTGAGGAACTTCCATGAAAGCTGTCGTTCTGCACGAGTTCGGTCCCCCATCCAATCTGAAATATGAGAACCACGGTGATCCGAGTATAAACGGGGACGAGGTCCTGATCGCCGCCACGTCCGTAAGCGTGAATCCCATCGATTCGAAAATCCGATCCGGATCCGTACAGCAGCGCATGCCGGTCCGACTTCCAATCATTCTGGGCCGCGATGTGGCGGGCGTTGTGCGCGCCGTGGGTGCGAACGTTAAAAATTTCTCTCCAGGGGATCGAGTGATGGCCTTCGCTGCGCACACATACGCTCAGCTTTGTGTTGTGAAAGCTGCCGACCTCACGAGTATTCCCGAACTCTTGAAGTTTCAGCAGGCCGCCTCTATTCCCCTGGTCGCGCTTACCGGCGATCAACTGATGCGCGATGCGACCAGAGCGCAGCGCGGCCAAACGATTCTCCTTACTGGCGCGCTAGGTAGTGTGGGCCGCATGGCGGCTTTCGCGGGCTGGGAGATCGGTGCGAACATCATCGCCGGCGTGCGTAGTGACAAACTCGGCGAAGCACGCAAACTGCCCGGTATTGTGGATGTCGTTGCTCTCGATGACGAAGCGTCCCTGGAGAGACTCGGCCAGGTGGACGCGGTCGCGAACACCCTCATGGGTGTCATTACGACGAAGGTTATTTCCAAGATCAAGGATGGAGGCATCTTCGGCTCGGTTGCCGACGTGCCCTCCAACGCGCCGGAGTATCCCAACATCATCGTTAATCGGATCCAGGCGCACGCCGACGCGAAAACAGTAACACGCTATGCGGAAGCCGTAAGTCACGGGAGGCTTCGATTGCCTGTGGAACTGGTACTCACGTTGCAGGAGGC
>JAVHMZ010067704.1:0-11219 GCA_034782995.1 Amazona versicolor | reverse complement strand
TGAAAGGCGTCGCGGGACGGCCCGTTATCTTGACCGGTGGTGATGCCGAAGCCTTCCGTTTCCACGTAAAAGCTGACGCGATGTTCCAGATAGCGGTTGTCGACGAGAATGAGTGGAGTCTGTCCGCGCCGGCCGGAGCCGAACACCCACTGGATCAGGCCTTCTTTTTCGTCCGACCCGCGCTCGGCTTTGGCGAGCAAGCCTGAAGGTGAACTGCGGTAAGTGATGGCGTAGCCATTCGCGGCTTCCTTCAACGGAACACCGGCACGCGCGCCGCTTAAAGCTTCCTCGGCAAAACGGCTGCGCGGCACGGGAAGCAGAGCCGATGCGTGCGCCGATTGAGCGTGCAGTTTCGCCTCGGCAGGATGACAGGTTTGGCAAGCCGGAACCTGTGCAGGTGAGGCGCAGAGCGCGTGTGGGAATAAGGCGCGCGCCGCGAAGGATAACAGGAAAGCTTGCGTCGTTATCCTCACGTTTGCATCTTATAACGACGGCTTGCGGCCCTGGCCCCAGACGTCTCCGCTGCTTCGATTGTGAACCCTTCCCGACGCACTTTCATTCGATCCATTTGCGCGACGGTTCCTGTTTTCACCTTTGATCAATTGATGTTTGGCATGCCTCTCGGGGTGGAGTTCGTCAATGTGGCGAAGCAAGCCGGATTGCAAGCGAAAACGACTTTCGGGGCCGAGCGGAAGAATAAGTTCCTGCTTGAAACGACAGGCTGCGGAGTGGCTTTCGTCGACTACGACAACGACGGCTGGTTAGATATTTTCTTCGTGAACGGAACCCGCTTCGACGCCGTTTATCCGCCCGGTCAAGCACCCGTGAGCAGACTGTTCAAAAACAACCGAGATGGCACGTTCACAGATGTCACAGTGCGCGCGGGAGTAGCCAAAACAGGATGGGGACAAGCAGTTTGCGCCGGCGATTACAACAACGACGGCAACGTCGATATGTTTGTGACGTACTGGGGAGATTGCTCGCTCTGGCATAACAACGGTAACGGTACTTTCACAGACGTCGCGGTCAAAGCCGGCGTGACGACGCGAACCGGAACGAAGCTAGTTCGCTGGAATACGGGCTGCGCTTTCGTTGATTACGATCGCGACGGATTCCTTGATCTTTATGTTGCAAACTACATCGATTTCGATCCCAAGACAGCACCTTTGCCGGAGAGTGGGCCGTGTCTCTATAAAGGGATTGTCGTGGCGTGCGGACCGCCGGGGTTAGATGGCGGCAAAGACATTCTGTTTCACAACAAGGGAAACGGCACGTTTGAGGATGTCTCGAGCAAGTCCGGCATCTTGAAAAAGCGCGGGACTTATGGTCTGGGCGTGCTGGTTGGAGATTTCGATACTGACGGCTGGCCCGACATCTATGTGGCCGACGATTCCAGTGCGTCAGCGCTTTGGAAGAACAATCACGACGGGACGTTTACCGATATAGGCGTCGAAGCCGGTGTCGCGTTCGGGCCGGATGGAAAGACGCAGGCCGGAATGGGAGTCACCGCGGCCGACGCCTTTGGCGATGGCAAGCTCGCGATCTTCAAAACCAATTTTGCCGGCGATACCTCCACGCTGTACCGCAATCAGGGCGGCGGCAATTTTGAGGACATGACATTTCAAGCGGGCCTAGGCCGGAACACACGTTTTCTGGGCTGGGGTGCTTCGTTTTTGGATTTCGACAATGATGGCTGGCCGGACGTGCTGACCACCAACGGCCATGTGTATCCAGAGGTGAATGAGACAGCTATCGAGTCGGGCTATCGCGAACGCAAAGTTTTGTATCGCAATCTCGGGAACGGCAAGTTTGAAGACGTGTCACAGAGAGCAGGCGCCGGAATTTTGGAGCCAGTTCCCGGGCGAGGTTGCGCCGTAGGAGATTACGACAATGACGGCGATTTGGATGTCGTGGTGAATTGCGTCAACGATGTTCCGCAATTACTCCGGTGCGATTCCACTATAAAAAACAATTGGCTGCAGGTGCGGCTGACAGGAACCAAGTCGAACCGCTCGGCTATCGGAGCGCGCGTATTTTGCACGCCCGAGGGCGAGCATCGGCAAATGGACGAGGTCAGAAGCGGAGGAAGTTATTTTTCTCAGAGCGACTTTCGGCTGCACTTCGGGTTAAACAAATCTAACACCGCTAGTTTAGAAATCATTTGGCCCAGCGGCTTAGTGGAACGGGTGACCGGTATTCCGGCGAATCGTGTTCTTTCGATCACGGAAGGTCAATCGTTGCAATCGGATAGTGGGGGAAAACACAGCCCCCAGCCGAGTGAACACTCAAGATAAGCCGCAGGAACGAATTCGTCCGCCGCGTAACTTCCGGCCCAGTTCGGGTTAGAAATCAAAGGCCGAATCAACCAGATCATTCTTATTCTGGCCAGCTAGCGACAACAAGCATTTCAAACTCCGCAGGAGACTCGTACGAGCCGATGAGAGAACTGGAAAGCAGCCGCAAACTGACCTTGCTAGCTCCCCTGGGAGCGCGAATTCCCGGACCCTACCGCTGCATTGAGCAGGACGAAGATCGCTATCACGAACTGCTCAGCCAACTGCAAACCTTGCGCGGCCGCATCATGGTCGAAGAAGGCGTAATTAACGAGGATCAACTGGATTCGCAACACCGCCATCATTCCGACTTGGATTACGATAGCTGGCATCTTCTGATCATGAACGAAGGCAAGGTGAGCGGGTGCGCGCGCTATTTGGTTCACCCCAGCAGCGTCGCTTATCGCGATCTCGCCACCAAACGAACGGTGAAGTTCGGATGCGAAAACTGGGCGCGACGCGTCAGCGCGGCTCTCGAACGGGAACTGCAGACTGCCAAACGCCACGCGTTCTCGCTCGTTGAATTTGGCGGGTGGGCGCTGGCCAAGGAACTGCGTGGAACGTCCGAAGCGGCTCGAATGGCGCTTGCGTCCTATGCGTTCTGTCAGATCGCAGGAGGATGTTTTGGGTTGACAACCGCAACCGTCCAGCATGGATCTTCATCGATTCTGCGCCGGATTGGCGGGCGATCGCTGGTTGGGGACGGTGAGACCATTCCAAAGTACTACGACCCGGAATATAAGTGCGAAATGGAAATGTTGCGCTTTGATTCGCGGAAGCCCAATCCGAAATACTTGACGTTGCTGAAGGGGATTCGATCGTCGCTGCTGGCAACCCCAATCATCTGCCGTCAAGAGGCGCCGGCGCTGGCTTGGGCGAGCTAAGCGGAGTAACGGGACAAACAAAAGGGGGTCGAAGCGAAAACCGCCTCGACCCCTTTTTGCTGCGATTTGAAGAGCAAACTAAGCGCGGTGAGCAGCGCGAATCCGCTTGCCCGCCATGCTAATTCCAAGCATTGCGATGCCGCCGATGAAAAACGTGAGCATCGTGCCCGGTTCGGGGGTCGTCTGACCCGGCGTGGTGATGAACTGGGCGGAGTAGGTTGCATCCACCTTGCCACCGCTCAGGATCGCCGCAACAACCTGCTGCAGGTTCTCGTTCGCGAACTGGGTGGTAAAGATTCCGGTAAACGCTGTCTTTGTACCCGGGTTGTTCGTATCAACGACATAACCTTGGACGGTGAAGCCAGCCGAAGAACTCGTCGGCGTCAGGTTCGTGAGGTTATAAGGCGTACCTGTCGGCGTGCAGCTCTGGCCAGCCTGCGGCGGAGGACCAGGGCAGGGACCTAGCGTCCCACCCAGGAGTTCCGTAAGGGTAAAGCTGAGGTTGGGAGCGCCATTAAACGTCATAAAATCCGGAATGTTAACGATCGTATTGATCGGTTCGGCACCGCTCGTTAAATTCAGGACTGTACCCGAGGTTCCAACCAACCCGGCGAAGATCCCCGTGTCGGGGGGACCAATGTTAAAGTCTCCTGACGTCCCGCCGAGCGGGTAAAATGCGATATTTCCGGACGTGATTTCGACGGATCCCGTGGTGCTCAGGATATCGGCGAACGCCGGGGCGGTGGCGGCCAAGGCTGTAGCCGCAACCATTGTTACGAAAAGCTTCATTTGCGTCCTCCGATTAAAATTGTGCAAGACACAGTAAGACGGGCCTAAAGTGCTTTTTCCAGACTACTCACACCTTGGTGGTACGTCAACGATGTGCAGTTCGGTTGTGGGCGTAATCATACAGAATATGACTGAAGTGGTACTACTTTAATCCTTGCGTCGCATCCCGTGTGGATCTCTCCAGGTATCCGGTACTTGGTTCGCAAACAACAGACAAATCTCCATCTCCCTGGTGATATCCGCAAGCTTTCTCCCCGTCCGAATTAGTATAGGCTCGTTAGAAGAACTTCCCTTTTTATTCTGTATGCACTTAAAATTTCCTCAACTTCATTCTCTTGCTTTCGTCGTTGCGGCAGCGGCAATCGTCGTCCACGTAAATGCCGCGACAATATCCGTTTCGGCGACGCCCAACCCATCGACATTTGGGCAAGCAGTTACGCTGACCGCGGCGGTTTCGCCGACCACCGCGACTGGCAAAGTGACGTTTTACAGCGGACCTCAAATTGTGGGTCTTTCGGGCTTAACAGCAGGCTTGGCAACGTTGGTGACACATCAGCTTCCGGCTGGGCATGATGCGATTACAGCTCGGTACGACGGCGACGGGAACAATCCGGCGGCACTGTCGCCGGTTTTCACTGCGACGGTGTCAACCGGTGCGGGGCTTAGCTTTCCCGCTTCCGTCCCCTATCCCGCAGGCACCAACCCTTGCTGCGTCGTTGCCGCGGATCTGAACGGCGACGGCAAGGTCGATTTGGCGTTGCTTTCCGGTCTCTCCCAGTCGGTTTACATCCTTCTAGGAAACGGCAACGGGACGTTTCAAAACGCAGTCGCTTACTCCGCGGGGGCTAACCCGGTTAGTTTGGCGGTGGGAGATCTAAACGCAGACGGGAAGCCGGATCTGGTCGTTGCCAGCGCCTATTACGGGAACGTGCAACCCCCCGTGCTGGCGTCGGTAAATGTCCTGGTCGGCAATGGGGCCGGAGGATTTGCCGCCCCGGTGGCTTACACCACGATGCTTTCTCCGATCGCACTGATTGTAGGCGACTTCAACAACGACGGCTATCCGGACGTGGCGGTGGCGAACGAATCCTACAGCGACGTCAGCATTTTTCTCGGAAACGGCACGGGAACGCTCACGCACAACAACGACTATTCCACGGGGGCGACCAGCGGTGCGGTGGCGATTACCGCGGGAGATTTCTCCGGCGACGGTCAGATCGATCTGGCAGTAGCGGAAACCAACAATCTGAACACGGGGACGGCGAATGTCGTTGTCCTTATCGGTGCCGCAAATGGCACATTCACCGTCGGACAGATTGCCCCGGCTGGAAATAGCCCGAACGATATTCAGGCCGCGGATCTGGATGGCGACGGCAAACTGGACGTCGTGGTGGCGGATTATGGGTCGAGTCAGGCGGGAGTACTGCTCGGCAACGGTAACGGCACGTTTCAGCCTTTGGTGCAATACGCCGCCCAGACCGCACCTAGCGGTGTGGCCATTTCGGATTTCAACGGCGACGGCAAGCTCGATATTGCGATCGCCAACAACAATAATGGCGCGGCGGGAACGGCCAGCCTTCTGTTAGGAAACGGGAACGGAACGTTTCAGAGCGCTTTGAATTATCCGGCCGGGACAGGACCCGTTCATCTCACGGTGGCTGACTTCAACGGCGACGGACTGGCCGATTTGGGCGTCGCCGATCTCGGGTCGTTCGGCGGGAACGCGGGCGGACTCAGTGTTCTGCTTAACGGGTGCGCTTTAGCCTCCCCGACGGCACCACTCTTTTATGACGCGAACGGAGGGTCAGCTTCGTTCACCATCACGGCTGCCCCTTCCTGTTCGTGGACGGCTTCGAGTCCAGTGCCATGGATCAGCTTGTCAAACGGCTCGGGAACAGGTAACGGGTCGGTTACGGCGACCATTCAGCCTTACTCGCCTCCCCCCCTGAATCCTACGGATCGCACCGCAACACTGACGGTCGCTGGATCGCAAATCGCCGTCCAGGAAGATTTCACGGTCGCGCAGTTCACCGACGTGACGCCGAATATATACTATTTCGACGCGATCAATCTGCTGAAGACCAAGAATATTACCAATGGTTGCGGGCCGACGACGTACTGCCCAACGCAGGTCATCACGCGCGCGCAAATGGCAATCTTCATTGTTCGCGCCGTTTACGGCAGCGACAACTTTCCCTATTCGCCAACGCCTTATTTCTCCGATGTTCCCGTGGGCAGTTTTGGGTATCAGTGGATCCAAAAAATGTTCGAGTTGGGAATCACCACCGGCTGCGGAGTCAACTTCTACTGCCCAAATGGCAACGTGACTCGCGATCAGATGGCGATTTTCATCATCCGTGCACGCTATGGGGCGAACACGGTATTCACTTACAATCCCACCCCTTACTTCACCGATGTGCCGCAAAGCAATTTCGCGTTCCGGTGGATTCAGCGGATGAAGCAGGACAACGTTACCACGGGTTGCAGTGCGCTGCAATATTGCCCCACGGCGTCAGTGACCCGGGGTGACATGGCCATCTTCGTCATGCGAGGCGCTTATAACCAGCTCTTGCCGTCAACCGAACCGGTAATTCTCAGCGTGGTTCCGGGAACCTTAAGCCCGGGAGGGAGCGGCGGCTTTACGGTGACCGGGCTCAACACCAATTTCGTTCAAGGGCAGACTTCTGTGCGTCCCGTAGCCGGGGGAGGAACGGGCGGCGCGGGTCAGCCTCCAAACTCTCTTACGGGTGCGAATGTGACGGTGATCAGTCCAACGCAGTTCACGGTCACGCTTACGGCTACTCCCAACGCGCCAGCGCAGCCCGAATCGGTTTACGTACAAACTGGCTTGGAAGAAGCGATTGGACCAAACGCCGTTCACGTGCAGTAGCGCGCGCAAAAGAAAAAGCCGCTCCGAAGTGAAATTCGGAGCGGCGTGACGTCAGGAAATTAGCGCGGCTTAGTAAATCTGAGGGCCTTTCACCAGGCGAGAACCGGAACCGTAAGGTACGCCCATAAACGTGACACTGCTGCCACTTTGAATCGCGGTCAGAAGTTGCGCGTGGGTGAAGGGACCAACGCCGGGCTGAAGAGCCTGATAACTTTTCGAGATCACGTTATAGAACATGTCGGCTGACGCGCCGTTCACGGTCCCGTGCGCGATGAGATCGCAATGAGACTTGACTGCCTGGCTTTCCAATGTGCTCCAAGAGATGACCAGGGTCTGGTTATTGAGCGCAGTGGAATTTAACGTTTCCGCGTATCCCACAACGGGAGCGACGCCCGTGTCAATCGCCAAATTGAAAGCGGCAATATCCTTCTGGACCTGCGGCTTGTTTCGAAGCGCGAGGAAGTTGTTGGTCTTGAGGAACGTGAAAATATCTTGTTCCGCTCCGTCGTGCAAAATTCCGTAACCATCGATACTCTGGCCCGTTTGGATTAACAATTCCTTCTGATACGTCGCGCGAAGCGGAGTATTCTTCATGGGCTGATTTTCCGTGCCTAGAATCAGAAGCTGCAAATTGGAGCCGTAATTACCGATCGCGTGGCAGGTGTTGCAAGTTTGCCCGAGGAAGTTCACGTTCTCGGTCACGAACTCCGTGGCACCGCGAGCCGCATTTCCCCCAAAGAGACTGGTGGGATAGGAACGGTCCAGGTTTTGGAAAGGATTGGGCATATAGGTGACGGTGTTGATGAAGTTGGTGAAGGCCGTCATATCGGAATCGGACAACTGGGTTCCGCCCATGAGTCCTTGGAACGCGGGATTGAAATCGGAGAACTGCGGGCGGTCGCCACGCCAGTGGTACGGACCTTGGTTCACCAGACCACGCAAAGTGAGCGTCGTCATGGGGCCCTTCATAGGATGTTCCTGGAAGCTGGATCCGTCAGTCAGAACCACGGGGAAGAGGTTGCCTGAGGGATCGCCGAGATCCCAAGCCAAGTGGTCGGCTTCACCGTCGATGTGGCAAGCCGCGCAGGACGCGCTTCCGTTGCCGGCAAGTTTGGCGTCGTAAAGGAAGCCGCGGCCCTGGGTGATGACGGCGGGGGTTGGGTCGGATGAGCCGGTCGGAATCTCGGAAAGGACCGTGTTCGTCGAGGTATTAACGATCGAGATGGTATTGCTAAGCCGGTTCATGACATACAGGGTGTCGGTGTTGTTGTTAATCGCGAGCCCGCGGGGACCGCGTTTGGTGGCGGGGGCGGCGACGGATCCGGGTGCCTGCGGGTCGATTTCGATGCGGGTGAGAACGTTGCCGTTGGAATCCACTTTGGCAACCCGGTCGGTGCCGAAGGCCGCGATGTACATATTTCTGCCCGTGCCGTCAAAGACCACTCCCGCCGGCTGCGACAGCGCGACCGAGACGGAGCCAGGATCGGGTACGCCAGTGTACTTGAGCGAGGGATTGAGATCGTAGGCAGTTACCGTTCCCAGAGGAGACACCTTGGTCACTCGGCTGTTGATGAAGTGGCCGTTGAGATTGGTTTCGAAACGGACCAGATTGAGCGCGTCGGTGTTGGTTACGTAGAGGTTGCCCGTACCTGGTTGAACTGCCAAGCCTAGATTGACGGTGCCGATCGAGTTGTAGTAGCCGAGGATGGAAAGCGTCGAGGTGCTGATCGCGACGACGTCATGATCGGGCTGTTTCCATCTGATGTAGCGGGACCAAGCCGGATCGGTCGCCTGAACAATGATGCCTTGCTGCGGCGCTGGCGGCAGTGCGGGATTAACCGGAGCGGGCGGCGGAGGCGCGATGTTTTCTGGAATCAGCGTGGTGCCGTTTCCAGAAAGCGCAAACGCGGCGTAAACGGTAGAACCGTCGGTGCTGACGACCATTTGACGAGGACCGCCGCCAAAAACCGCAATCGACTTAACCAAGCGGTGACTGGTCACGTCGTAGACGTTGATCAGGTTGTTCCGCGCCACGCTTACAAATGCGTTCGTTCCGGCAAAAACAACATCCGACGGTTCGTCTTTAACCTGAATGGTATCGACTACTTGCGCCTGCGAAACGGAAACGATGCTAACCGAATCGGACTCTTGATTCACCACCCAGACTTCGTCATTCGTGCGCGGGTTGACAGAAACCGGCTCGATTCCTACGGGAATTTCGGCGAGTAGCCTGGGGCTGGCGGGATTGGCTCCGACATCGAAAACGGACAGAGTGGAGTTAGGATTGTTAACGCTATAAAGACGAGTACCGTCCGCCGAGAGGCGAATAGGACTGGTCAACGAGCATTCAAAGTTAACAAAGGAAGTAGGGTTTACTTGCGTGGCGGACGGGAATACCGCTACACACACGATGGGCAGAGCGCGGAGTAGCCATCGATACGCTTGCATGGCAGTTACCTCTTGAGTTTTGAGTTGCGAAGTTAGTATAGCTCAATCGCTATTTGATCTCAATGTAAATCTTTCGCTCGCCGGATGCTGTTCGCGAAGCGCCCTCAAACCTCCGCGTATACTGAGAGGCAATGACTCCATCCACCAAATTGCGCCCGGGAATGGTCGTAAAGTTCAATAAAGATCTGTTTTCAATCTTCAGCGTAAATCACCGGACGCCTGGCAACTTACGCGGGTTTGTTCAGGCAAAGATGCGGAATCTTAAGAGTGGTTCGATGATCGAACACCGGTTCTCGTCCGAAGATAAGGTGGAGCGCGCGATTCTGGATGAAGTTGAAATGGAGTACCTATACGACGATGGCGAATCTTTTTATTTCATGAATACGGAAAGTTATGAGCAAATTCACCTTTCTAAAGAGATTCTGGGCGAAGCTGTCGAGTATTTAATTCCGCAACTGAGAGTACAGGTTGAATTTTACGAAGGTAAGGCGATCAGCGTGGAGTTGCCACCTACTGTAGATATGACTGTAGTCGAAACGGAGCCTGGGCTTAAAGGAGCAACTGTCTCCAATGTGACGAAACCAGCCAAAATGGAGACCGGTTTAATTGTCCAAGTACCGCCATTTATCTCCGAAGGAGAGAAAATACGAATTAATACGGCGGAAGGAACTTATCAGGAGCGCGCCTGATCCAGCGCGAGTACTGCATTCTTGAGAGTTGGCTCTTCGTCCCGAAATACCGTGCGCAAGTCGAGCAGCAGTAGACTTTTGGAAACGCGCGCGATGACCGGAGTTTCAGTTGTTCGCAGGTAGTCAGCGGCCTGCTTTACGTTTTTCCGCGCCGCCACGATCAAAACAGTTGGGATGCTTTGATCGGGGGTCGATCCGCCACCAATTACGGACTCGCCTTCAATCAAATCGGCATCGGGAAAGAGGTTACGAGATCGACTTTCGATCTCCGCGGCAGATTGCCGGATCATCCGCAGCGCCGGAATCGCGTCCCAATCTTGCAGGAGATGCGCGCGCGCGGTATTTTCCAATAGTTCGACCGTGAGCTTATCTATCCGAAGCGCGCGAAAGAGCGGATTGCGCCGAAGCCGCGCGATCAGGCCTGGGTCGCCGGCAAGAATTCCCGCTTGGGGACCTCCGAATAACTTATCACCGCTGAACGAGACCAGGTCGATTCCGGCTTTTATGCTGTCTATGACCAAGGGTTCGGTGATGCCAAAAGCGCGCAGATCGGTCACGTTGCCGCTGCCCAGATCGTGATAAGTAGGAATGCCGCGTTCCCGGCCGAGAGCGGCTAAGTCTTCGAGCGCGGGAGTTCCCGTAAAGCCGGTGATGTGGAAGTTGCTCGGATGCACCCGGAGCAACATGCGCGTACGCTCATTGATCGCGTCGCGATAATCCTCGATGCGCGTGCGGTTTGCCGTTCCGACTTCGCGAAGAGTCACGCCGGATCGGACGAGGATGTCTGGGATGCGAAAGCCATCGCCAATTTCGATGAGTTCTCCGCGCGAGACGATTACTTCAAAACCCGCGGCGAGCTCGTTAGCCGCGAGAAAGAGGGCCGCCGCACCGTTGTTAACTGCGATGGCCGGTTTTCCAAGGAGCAACTCGAACACGGCCCCGGCATGAACGTCACGTTTGCCGCGCTTGCCTTCCGGGAGATCGAATTCGAGATTTGTGTAACCAGCGTAGGGACGCCAATGTCCCAAAGGAGCCCTGCCCAGATTGGTGTGCAGGACGACTCCGGTGGCATTGATGACGGGTTTGAGACAGTGTTGCATCCATGAGCGCAGACGAGCGGTCGCGCGATCAAGCAATTCCCGCTCAGCGGGAAGAGAGACTTCCGCGCCGAGGTTTTCCCGGGCCT
>JAVHMZ010067594.1:0-11223 GCA_034782995.1 Amazona versicolor | reverse complement strand
AGCCAGTTTACCGACTCCGTACTCTGCTTTATCCGCTTGCGTCGCGATTTCCGTTTCGCCCTGCCACACCTCCGCATTGCCGGAAACGTGTTTCTTCTCCGCGAGCAGTTTTCGCGCGGGCTCTGGATCAGCGTCAGCCAGGTTGCGCAGGTTCTAATCTATGGAACGGATGCCGCCATCATCGGCCGTATGTTTGGCTCGGCCGCTGTCGTTCCTTACAATTCGACCGGCAAACTGATCGGTGTCCTCGCGAATCAGCCGCAGAACATCATGCGTTCGGCCGAATCCGGCTTGAGCGAGATGCGCGTGACGGAATCGCGCGAACGCCTTCAATCTGTCACCGGTGCACTGAGTCTGGCAATGCTGCTCGCGAGCGGCCTAGTCGTGACGCTCACACTCGCCGTGAACCAGGCTTTTGTCGGCTGGTGGATCGGCGCGGATCTCTACAGCGGAACTCTCCTGACCGTTTGCTTCGCGGTCTGTATGGCGCTGCGCCACCTGAACATCACGGCGATTTACACGCTCTTCTCGTTCGGCCACGAGCGGTGGCTCGCGCTCACTGCGCTCACCGACGGTGTGCTCAGCACCGCGCTTTCGATTGGTCTTGCCTTCGTGCTCCACTCTCCACTCGGGGTCGTGCTGGGATCCATTCTCAGCACAAGTTGTGTGCTGTTTCTCGGGAATGCGCCACGGCTGTCGCGCGTGCTAGGCATTTCCCTCGGCACTCTGGGCCGTCCGCTCTATGCGTGGTTCTGGCGCATGCTTCTGATCGGAACGGCGGCCTCCGTGGCAGGATCCCATCTACGCGAACCCAATCCTTTCGTGATCGCCTCCGTTGGCGCGCTAATCGCCGCCATCTACGTTTCCCTGATGTTCCCCGTCGCCCGCGAGAGTGCGCTTTGGCCACATTTGGAACCGATGATCAACCGCTTCCTTGCCCTAACCCGTCCGCCAGCACCGATAGTGCCGCTCGCCAAAGCCGCGAGGAGCTCCAAATGACACTACCCTTTCCTCTATCTCTCCCCGGTTCTCTCGCAAAGCTGACCCGCAGCGCCAAACCCCAGACGGTCCCGCTGGTAGATCGCCCCGTTCTCGTTTCGGTTTGCTTCTTCTTTTTTTACTTGCTTACCTGGGCCGGTCACATGGATAACGGCGACAGCGCATTTCGCATCGCTTGGGCGAAGGCGATGCTGTGGAATCACACGGCGCGGATCGACGCCTTTCATCTCGGCGCAAGTTACTGCAAGTACTCGATCGGTCACTCGTTGCTCGCCATGCCCTTTCTGGCTTTGGCGGAAGGCGTGAAGCGCTTCGCCCACATCAAAGCCGAAGGCCCGATCTACATGCTGCTGTTCGTCCTGAACGCGGCGATATTCATGGGGCTGCTCGCCAAGTATCTGCGGCTTCGCTTCGATCCGGCAGAATCCAAACGGGCGCTTATTGTTATTGGCCTTTGCACAATCTGGCTACCCTGCTCGCGCATGGATTCGATTGAGCAACTCGTGCTCACGTTCTTGTTTGGAGGCTTTCTCGCGACTCGACTCGGCCGCCCGGTTCTAGGCATGACGATCGCCAGCGCGGCATTGACCATCCGTCCGGACGCGATCATTGGTATTGCGGCGCTCGCCATTTGGCGTCTGTGGACTGACCGCCGCCTCTCGCTTGCCGTGCAACTCGGCCTCGCTTGCCTCCCTGCATTGGCGATCAACGCCGGCGCAAACTGGGTTCGCTGGGGAACGCTTCGCGAAGCCGGTTATGCGGGTGAGCCGTTTAGCGAACCATTTCTTGTCGGATTCTACGGAATTCTTTTCTCTGCGGGTCGGTCCATCTTTCTTTATTCACCGCCGCTTCTTCTCGGCGTTTGGGCCTTCATCCGCTACATCCGGACCGGCGAGGGCTCGCGCGATTACTACTTTTTCGCGAGCGTTCTTATCGCGCAAACCCTCCTCTATTCCTGCTGGTGGGATTGGTCGGGCGATGATACCTGGGCTCTCCGCTTCCTCACGCCCGGCGTTGTGCTCATGTGCATTCCTGCCGCTGAATACCTAGGCGGAAAGCGCTGGCCGGTTTGGGGCGCTGTGCTCGCGGCTGCCGGCTTAGCGGTTCAAACACTGTCCATTGTCCCGGACCCGCTCGCCGCAGACATCCTGTTCCGCAATCATCCTATGCAGCGCGTCGCGCTGTACCCCGGTCAGAATAGCGCCGGCCCAAACCGGATTGATGTCGAGGATCTCCGCTTTAATCCGCGCTACTCGCCTCTTGCCACGAACTGGCTCATGCTCCGCCTCCTAATCGGTCTTCCGCCGAAAACAGAAACGAATTCCGCAGAGACGGAACGAACCGGAACGCCACTCTATCATTCGCTGCTTGCGAGCGGGTGGGATCCCCATAGCGTCGAATGCGATCTCTTCTGGCTTCGTTTGTGGCGCGAACGGATCCGAGGCAAACGCGATGATTCACATTCTCACCGGTGAGTATCCGCCGACAGCAGGCGGGGTCAGCGATTACACGGCCCTGATTGCAGGCGAGTTAACCATACAAGGCGAGCGCGTACACGTTTGGGCTCCGGGCCGCGAAAACGCAAACGAGGAAAACGGACCGCTGGTCGAGGCACAAGGGGTTACTGTGCATCGCGTCGCCGGCAAGTTTGGATTTGCGGACTTGGCGCGCCTCGATCGCGAACTCAACCTGCAGCCAGGACCGCGCCGCCTTCTTGTCCAATGGACTCCACACAGTTACGGATGGCGGAGTTGCAATCTCGCTCTGACGATTTGGCTTTGGAAACGCGCCAATATCAATCGCGACCGTGTCGAAATCATGGTTCACGAGGCCTTCCTGGCCTTTGGGGAAGGGAATTGGCGTCAGGACGTGGCGGCTGGCATTCATCGCCTCATGGCAGTGCTCCTGATGGATGCGGCTGCGAAAGTTTGGGTCGCCATCCCGGCCTGGAAACGCCAACTGCGTCCGTGGTGTCTCCGCGGAAAACGCCCGTTTCAATGGCTGCCGGTGCCAAGCAACATCGTTCGGCGGTTTGACTCCCGTTCCGTTCTGCAAGTCCGCGCAGACATCGCGCCTCATGGCGAATGCTTGATCGGCCACTTCGGAACGTTCCGGCCCGATATCGTCCGCTTACTTGCTCCCGCGCTGGAAGTGCTCCTCGATCGAACCAAGTGCACGGTGCTGCTGGCGGGCAAAGGAAGTGATAAGTTCTCCCGCTATCTAAAATCCCGCGCTCCTATGGCTGCCGGTCGCATCGTGGCAACCGGCGAACTCGCGCCTCGCGAAATCGCCCGGCGTGTCAAAGCTTGCGACTTGCTGCTCCAACCTTACCCGGATGGCATTTCGACGCGGCGGGGCACCGCCATGGCGGCACTCGCGCTCGGAGTTCCGCTGGTATCGAATCTCGGGCATTTAAGCGAGGCATTTTGGCGTAAAAGCGGCGCAGTGATTCTGGCCCATTCCGCACTACCCGGCGACTTAGCCGGCGCTGCCATCGCACTGAGCTCCGATGAGAAGCGCCGCGAGATCATCGCCCACAGATCGCGCAAGCTTTACAAGGCACGCTTCGATGTCTGCCATTCTGTCGCAGCGCTGCTGGACCGCCCGCCAACGGCTCCACTTCAGCTCAAAGCTTCGGCATGAGACTGACGATTGTCAACTTCAGCCGCCGGAAGATCGGCGGCGTCGAACACAATCTCGACGCCGTTCTGCCGGACTTGGAACGGCGCGGCCATGCGCTGCAGTTCGTCTACTTCCACGATCAAGCGGAGAATCGCGCGGCCGTTCGCACCGGGCCCGGCACCGAGCTTGTCGACGCTGGCCAATGTGGCTTTGATTTGGCGCTAGCGCGAGTTCGGGCCTTCCGCCCCGATCTGATCAACGTGCATGGCGAGATTGATCCCGCTTTTCAATCCGAACTACTCGCTATCGCGCCCGCCGCGTATTCGGTACACAATCATTACGGCACGTGTATTAGCGGACTGAAATCATTCCAATTTCCGGTCATCGAGCCCTGTCGGGATCAGTTCGGTCCCGCTTGCCTGGCGAAGTACCCGTTACGCCGCTGCGGTGGATCCAATCCGGCAACCATGCTCCGGCTGTATTCCAAAGGACGGAAAACTCTGGACGTGATCCGGCGTTATGACGCCGTTATTACTCATTCCGCCTACATGGAGGCGGAGTATCTGCGGCATGGAGTCGAGCGCTCACGCCTGTTTCCTTGCCGCTACGAGGTCTCGCGGAAAGCAGAGGGCGCGACTGGTGGTTGCGCACTCCCGCCTGTGACCGAGCGCGTGCGCCTGCTGTTCGTGGGTCGAATGGAGCGCAGAAAGGGCGGGCATGTCTTACTTCAGTCGCTGATCAGTCTCGGACGCGCGCTTGGCAGGCCAATCGAGCTGCATTTCGCCGGAGACGGACCCGAACGCGCCAATTGGCAGCGTCTGGCCAATCACATCGTGCGCAGGGCCTCGGGAATTCGAGTCGAATTCCATGGTTGGCTTGCCGGGGCGAGTTTAGAAGATCGATTTCGCAGCGCGCATCTGCTGGTGCAGCCGAGTCTTTGGCCGGAACCGTTCGGAAAGGCCGGTCTGGAAGCTGGCCACTACGGAGTGCCCGTGGCGGCGTTTGCTGCCGGAGGCATCACGGAATGGCTCACTCCTGGAGTGAACGGAACGGTCGCACCCGCGACACCACCCACCCCGGAAGGTCTCGCCGAAGCGATTGCGGACGCCGTTTCCAATCCTCTTAGGTACGCCAAACTCCGGGAAGGCGCGGCCCTTGCGGTGAAGAGCTTTGACCTGCATGCGCACGTGGATAACCTGATGAGCATCTTCGAACACGTGTGCACTCCTCGCGCCGCGTGAGTTCGTTGCGCGTTGCCGTCCTTTGCGACTATGCGGAGGAGCGCTGGCCCAGCATGGACCTTGCAGCCGGCATGCTGATCGACAAGTTGCCTTCTGCGTCGATCGAAGCTCACCGCGTGCAGCCGCCTTGGAGGGCGCGCTTCGAACGTTTTCTTCCGCCCGGAAAGGGCTGGAATGCCGACCGCCTGTTGAACCGTTTCTGGGATTATCCGCGCTGGGCGCAAACACTCCAACCGTTCGCCATTTACCACGTCATTGATCACAGCTATGCGCATCTGGTGCACAGCCTCCCGATAGATCGCACCGTGGTCACCTGCCACGACACGGAAACGTTTCGGTGCTTATTCGAACCGGAGAAAGAGCCACGCCCGGCATGGTTTCGCTTGATGGCCCGCCATGTATTACACGGATTGCGGAAAGCTGCCGCCGTAATCTGCGTGAGCGAGGCAACACGCTCCCGTCTTATCGAACTCGGCGTTCGCAAACCCGAGCACATCTTTGTCGCGGAGAATGGCGTGCATCCGGTTTTCCGCTTCGAGCCAGATGCATACTGGGACGGTGAAGCGGCTCGCCTGCTTGGACCACCGGGCATCATTCCGGAGTTGTTGCACGTCGGCTCGACGGTACCTCGAAAGCGAATCGACCGATTGCTGCGCGTGTTCGCGGCATGCCGTCGCAGCGTTCACGAACTTCGGCTGTTACGCGTGGGCGCTCCGCTGACCCGCGCGCAATCTGAACTTGCTGATGGGCTCGACGTGAGTCAGAATACGCGCAATCTCGGGTTCGTCGACAACGGTCTGCTCGCCGCGCTATACCGCCGCGCTGCGCTTACGCTAGTCACGTCCGATGCCGAGGGATTCGGCTTGCCCTTGGCCGAATCCATGGCGTGTGGAACCCACGTCGCCGCCTCCGATCTCACATCGTTAAGAGAAGTTGGCGGGGCTGCCGCCACATACTGTATGACAACGGAACTGAACGATTGGACGGCAAAGGTACTCAGCTTGCTCTCGGAGCGGGCGGAGCAACCCGAGCGATGGGCAAAGCGTGTCCTCTTAGCACGAGAGCGCGCCGGTCAGTTTTCTTGGGAACGGAACGCCCTTACGGTCTCCAATGTGTACCGCGTGATCGCCGGCCGCGAATATCGAGCATGTTGACGGAATAGTGAATGACGAGAAAAGTGATCATCACCGGCGGCGCCGGATTTATTGGCTGCAATGCGGCCAGCAGATATCTTCGCGAAGGCGCTCAAGTCGTAGTGATCGACGATCTTTCCCGTCGTGGCACGCGGCGCAATCTTGAATGGCTCTGCCCCCAGGGAAAGCTGGAATTTTGCGAGTCCGACATCCGCGACGCTTCAGCGATGAACGGGATCTTTCGTCACCATGCGGATGCATCTCTCGTTTTGCATTTGGCCGGACAAGTTGCGGTCACTACCTCTGTCTGTGACCCGCGCGAAGACTTCGAGATCAATGCTGTCGGCAGTTTCAACATCCTCGAGGCGGCGCGGAATGCAAAACTCTCGTGTCCCATTCTTTACTCGTCAACCAACAAAGTTTATGGCGGCCTGGAAGACCTCGCCGTCGCCGAAGGCCCGGACGGCTACGGATTTTCCGATCGCCCATTCGGCATCCCCGAGTCTCAACCTCTTGACTTTCACTCGCCGTATGGATGTTCAAAGGGCGCGGCGGATCAATATTTTCGCGATTACTACCGCATCTACGGCTTGCGCACAGTCGTGCTGCGGCAGTCCTGTATCTTCGGCTATCGGCAATTTGGGATTGAGGATCAAGGTTGGGTAGCGTGGTTTACGATCGCGGCTGAGCTAGGCAAACCGATCACGATCTACGGGGACGGAAAACAGGTTCGCGACGTACTCTTTATTGACGACCTGCTCGACGCCTATGATGCTGCAGCCGCGCAAATCGACATCGCAGCAGGCCAAACGTACAACCTCGGTGGCGGACCACGGAACGCCCTTTCGCTCCTGAAAGTGCTTGCGTTTCTCAAACAGAAATACAGCACGCTCGAATATGATCACGCGGATTGGCGTCCCGGCGATCAACGAATCTATATCTCCGATATCCGCCGCGCCCAAACCGAACTTGGCTGGTCGCCGCGCGTTTCCGTCTTTGACGGTCTCGAACGCCTGCAGGGCTGGGTGGCGGCGCAGAAGGAACTTTTCCGATGAGTAACCCTCGTATCCTGCACGTTGGCAAATTCTATCCGCCGCATATGGGCGGGATTGAAACGCACTTGCAGACGCTTTGCCGCGAGTTGGCGAAGTCGCACCCGGTTGACGCTCTGGTGGCCAACGATGGCCCGGGCTCGAGCGCGGAGGCCGATGGCTCCGTCTACGTCCGCCGCGCCGGCACGAAGTTCCAATTCGCTTCGGCCCAATTCTGCCCCGGCCTGGTAAGCGCTATCCGCGCTACGGATGCGGCGCTCGTGCATCTGCATCTTCCCAACCCGACCGCGACGCTGGCGCTCTTGGCTAGCGGATACCGCGGTCCGGTTATCACGACCTATCACAGCGACATCGTCAAACAGAAGGCGCTCGCGGCGGCTTTCCAGCCGTTTCAGAGTTGGATTCTGCGCCGCAGTTCTGCCATTATCTGCACCTCCGAGCGCTACCTCGAAACGTCGCCGGTGCTTGCTCCTTTTCGCGAAAAGTGCCAAGTCATTCCTTACGGTATTCGCACGGAAGAACTCGGGGACGCAACTCCGCAGCAGGTCGCTGCCGTTCGGCAACGCCACGGCTCGCGCCTCATTCTGGCTGTTGGCCGGCTCGTCTACTACAAAGGCTTCGAACACCTGGTCGACGCCATGCGCCTTGTGCAAGCGAAACTGCTCATCATCGGCGACGGACCGCTGCGGGGTATGCTCCAACAGCGGATCGAGGAAGCTCAATTGACGAGCCGTGTCCAGTTGCTCGGTGAGATTCAAAATAGTGCGCTTGCTCCCTACTACCGCGCCGCTGACTTGTTTGCTCTTCCCTCGGTTGCTCGCAGCGAAGCGTTTGGCATCGTTCAATTAGAAGCCATGGCTTGTGGTCTTCCCGTTATCAACACTGACCTCGATTCCGGAGTGCCGAGCGTATCGCGTCATAACGAAACGGGTTGCACTGTTCCGCCCGCTGATTCACTTGCGTTAGCCAATGCGATGAACCGGCTGCTCTGCGATCGTCCGCTCTGTGCTCGATTTGCAGCGGCGGCCCGCCTGCGCGTGCAGCAGGAGTTCACTGCTTCCGTAATGGCAGAGCGAACGATGTCTCTTTATCAGGACGTGTTAGCGGGACGCGTGCGCGCAATGCCCAAGCCAGAACGAAAAGCACAGCCAGTCTTCACCTCCGCCACACTGCCCGTTGATGTGATACCTGCCGCGCAACGGCAGGTCGCACCTTAGCCGTCTAGCTATTGCTCCATTTCCCGTCTGTGACGCACGTCGGTACCGCGCACGACGAAGATCACGTCTTCCGCGATGTTCGTGGCGTGGTCGGCGATCCGCTCGAGGTTGCGAGTGACGAACAGGTATCCCAGCGCGCCACGCACAATTCCGCAATCCTTTTCCATCCGTGCGGTGAGATCGCTATAGATGTGATTGCGCATCTCGTCGACGATATCGTCTGCCAGAAGCACCTCGCGCGCCAGGTCGGCATCGCGCGTGACGAATGCTTCCAGACAGCGCTCTACCATGCCCTCACAACTGGCGGCCATCGACCCAATCGAGATCTCCGGCACAAGGGGCTTTGTCGTCACAAGGGGCAGGGCTCGCTGAGTGATGCTGACCGCCAGATCGCCCATTCGTTCCAGGTCTGTATTGATCTTCAGCGCGGCAATAATCAGCCGCATATCGGTCGCCACGGGCTGATTCCTGGCAACCAGCGTGGTGGCCAAATCATCGATCTGGATTTCAAGCTGATTGATGAGCGCTTCGTTGCGAACAACTTGCTCGGCATACATGGCTTCCCGTTCGGTCAGGCAGCGCACGCTTCGATGGATGCCAAGACGAACCAGGTCCGCCATCTCGACTAGTGACTTCTCGAGCCGCTTCAGGTCATCAAAAAAGGGACGCATCGTTCTGAATGAACCGGCAGAGCTTCAACGCGCCTCAATGCGGCTGCACTGTCGGATTCTCCGCGGGATGTTTTAACTCCGCTTCGAGCAGAGGCTTTAGAATCTCGGTCTTAACGGCGCCATTGAAGCGCTGACCATTGACGAAAATGGTCGGAGTGCCCGCAACTCCCGCACGCTCACCGTCAGCGATCTCATTCTCAACGGCCTTGCTAATTTCCGGAGAGTCCATCTCTTTCTCGAAGCGAGCTGTATCAAGACCAATCTCACCCGCAAGCTTGACGATTAGTGAGCGGGATAAACGTCCGTTCTGGGCGAACAACGCGTCATGCATGGCCCAAAACTTCCCCTGCCGGTGCGCCGCTAGCGCCGCAGCTGAAGCAAGAGCAGCTTGGGAGTGCGAATCGAGCGGGAACTGTTTGAATACCAGAGCCACGTCGCGCGGATACGCCTGTAGCAGAGCTTTCAACTGAGGGACGGCCAGAATACAAAACGGGCACTGGAAGTCGGAGAATTCGACTAGAGTAATCTTCGCGTTTGCCGGACCAAGGCGCGGCGCGCCCGCGGTCGGGATCGCGACGGCGTCGCTCAGGATTCGCGTATCTTGCGGCGCCGGATGCGCCCATCGCGATGCTTCGGCCGCGGCAATTGCCTCGGTTTCACTCTTGCCATTCTTGAGCGCCTCGACAATCACGGAGGCGAGGCCACGGCTGTAGCTGCAGCCCGAGTCCTTCACTCTGCACTCGGCTATCTTCATGCCGCATCCGCAGCCGCAACCATGCTCACGCATCACCTTCAGCGCCGACTGCTTCTGCGCCGCGCTGAGGCCGCTGAAGTCCACTCCAGGCAGCTCATTCGAGGCTAACGTCACGTTCCCCGCATTCGCGATGGTAGGCGCCTGTGCTTGGAGTAGAGACGCTGTTACCGTCAACGCGCAGAGCGCATATGAAAGCAGCCTTCGGAGCCCGGTCACTTTTTTCATTGTATGGTGTGCGCGAGACTCTTTAGTTGGACGCATACGCTCCGTTCCGATCGCGGGACTATCGCCTTCTTCTCTGCGGCAGTTTTCTTTCGAGCTTCGGTTTCCAGATGTTGTCAGTGGCCGTCAGTTGGGATCTATACACTGCGACGCGCTCCGCTCTGGTCCTCGGAAACGTCGGCTTCGCACAAGTTGCACCGTTTCTGCTTTTCGCTCTCATCGCGGGAAACGTAGCCGATGTGTATGATCGCCGGCGAATTCTAGTGTTTGGGCAAATTCTTGTAACGTTGGCATCGCTGCTCCTCGCTTTGCAGGGAAAATCAGTTCTCGGTATTTACTTCTGCCTGTTTCTGAACGCATCAGCGCGCGCGTTTCAAGGGCCGGCTCGTCAAGCAATCCTGCCGCATGTGGTTGGTTGGGAAGCGCTCCCCAAGGCAATCACGTGGAACAGTAGCGCGCAAGAGATCGCCAACGTGGCCGGTCCGGCGCTAGCCGGCATTCTTGTCGCTGCCACAAGTAGCCGCACGGTATATCTGATCCAGCTCGGGTTCGCGCTCGTAGCCTGCCTTTGCTTTAATTCGATACGTTTTCGTGCGCAACCTTCCGAGGAGCGCCCGACAATGACGCCGCGCTCGTTGCTCGAAGGTCTCACGTTCGTCTGGGGCAACAAACTCGTCCTGTCGGCGATCTCATTAGATCTGTTCGCCGTTCTTTTTGGAGGTGCGACAGCGCTGCTTCCTATCTTCGCAGTCGAGATTCTGCACACGGGAGCGCACGGGCTCGGCATTCTGCGAGCAGCGCCGTCCATCGGAGCGGTCACGATGGCACTCGTCCTCGCACACCGGCCGAGAATCCATCAAGCAGGGCTCGTGCTGCTTTGGTCCGTCGCCGGTTTTGGAGTGGCCACTGTTATTTTCGGACTCTCCCGCTCGCTGCTGTTGTCGTTCGTGACGCTGGTGCTCACCGGCGCACTCGACAACGTCAGCGTGGTGCTCCGTCAGTCACTGGTACAAACAGAAACGCCAGATCGCGTGCGCGGACGCGTGCTTGCTGTAAACAACATTTTCATCAGCAGTTCGAATCAGCTCGGAGCTGTCGAGTCGGGCTGGACTGCGGCGTGGTTCGGAGCGGTCCCGAGCGTGGTCGGCGGAGGCGTTGTCACCATATTGATCGTGGCCGGTTTTACGTGTTCCGTTGGGGCGCTTCGGCGGTGGCGGCAATCGGTCGGTTGAAAGTGACGTTTGGGTGACCGAACAAACTCGGAATCTACTTTCTTTTTACCTATAGACGATGACCTACCCGGAATATTGTA
>JAVHMZ010067390.1:0-11229 GCA_034782995.1 Amazona versicolor | reverse complement strand
GAGCGGGAACGTCCAGCTCGCGTCGGCGTGTACTAAGATTGCCTCGCCCTTCTGCGGCACGACCTGGACCGACGGCGTTAATACCTCGCCGGTTGAAACAAAATATTCTCCTTGCGCGACAGCATTCAGCAACTGTCCATTGGACAGCCGATCCCACCCATATTCCGCCGCCGCACGCGTGTCGAACGTGGTCAGTAACCGCCTCAGCAGGCGCGCCACGTTGTGGTCGCAAAGTACCCGCTTCAATGCGCCAGCGTTGGCTCGAGGCGACGCGCGTGATAGAAACCGAGCACTGCTTTGACGCTTTCCAGCGGCAAGCCGAAATCATTCCAGTAACCGAGAGCCAGCATAAGGAACAGAACCGCTATTGCCGGTTTGCTAAGCGGGACGACGATACTCCAGAGTATTGTCCATTCACTTGCGCCGTCCAGTCGCGCCGAATCGAGTAGCTCATCCGGTAAGCTCGACAATAACTGCCGCGCGAGAAATACTCCGTATGCTTCAGCGGCCCGCGGGACAATGACTCCCCAGTAGTGATTCATGCCGCCCAGTGCCGCAATACCGATGAACTGCGGCACTAGCAGAACCTGCGTCGGCAGCATCAAGGTTGCGAGATAAACAAGGAAGAGCAGGTCGCGTCCGCGGAACTCAAACTTGGCGAATGCGTATCCGGCCAGCAGATCTAAGAACACACTCAGAACAGTTCCGAGTAGCGTGACACTGAACGAGTTCAAGAGCCAATCGCCGATGGCGTAAGTCGACCATGTAACAGGAAAGTTGTGCCACTCGATGCGAGAAGGCCAAAGGTGAAGCACGCGAGAAAACATCTCGCTCTTCGGCCGGATGGATGTCAGAAACATCCAGAAAATCGGAAAGAAGGAAACCAGCGACGACGCCAGGAGGATTCCGAATAACGCGAGCTTGCCGGCCCGGCTGTTCATCTCGCTTTGACCTTCAGCTCTTTTCGCTGCAGCAGAAGGATCGTGGTTAAACCCAAGAGCAAAATGAGCAGCACGACACTAATGGCACAAGCATACCCTTCTCGCTGTTCACGGAAAGCAGACTCATAGAGATACTGCACCAGCACGGCGGTAGAGAAAGCCGGACCGCCCTGCGTCATCACATAAATTAAGTCGAAGATATGAAGCGAGTAAATGAGATTGGTAATCAGCAGGAAGGTTGTCGTCGAACGTAACAGCGGCCATGTTACATAGCGCAGGCGGTTCCACGCGCTAGCGCCATCGAGCGACGCGGCATCCAGCAGGTTCGCCGGCACCTCCTGCAAGGCGGCGAGATAAATCACAGTGCACAACCCGGTACGCAGCCAGATCGTCGTTGCGATCACGGTCGGCAAAGCCACGTGAGTCGATGAGAGCCAAGCGACGCGCGACAGTCCCATTGATTGCAGCGTAGCGTTGATTACGCCATATTGCTCGTTGAAGATCCAGGTGGCGATCACCGCCGAGGCAACACTGGAGATCGCCGTAGGCATGTAAATCGCGGTTCTGAGAGCCGTGCGGCCCGGAATTTTTTGATTCAGAGCGACCGCCAGCAAGAATCCCGCGGCAGTGGTCACAGGAACTACGACCAGCGAAAGAACAGCGGTGTTGGTGAAGGCACGCCAGAAGCGCCGGTCAGTCGTGATCTCGCGGTAATTTTCGAGTCCGATGAAAGAATGCGAACCTAGCAAGTTCCAATCGAAAAAGCTCAGTGCGAAGATACCGGCAATCGGAACTAACAGAAAGGCGGTAAATAAAGCAAAGTGGGGAGCGAGAAACGTCCAGGGCACCCTCGGCGATATGTACCGCGAATCCATGTGCTAACCGTGGCCAAGCGAGCGCCGGATTTCGTTCGCTAAATTTACCAGTGTCGTCTCGGCGGCTTGTCCTCCGACGAACGCACGATCCAACTCTTCGCCGAGTGCTCGCTCAATCCGGTAGAAGCGCGGCATGGTCACCAGACGCGCTAACTCCAGCGGCACAGCTTTCGATTGCTCCAAATGCACCCGCATCTCGTCCGGGCGATACGGGTATTCGAGCGGCTTTTCGAGCAGGCTGCGACGTACCGGAAGGAATTGCGCGGCGGTCACGAAGTCGCGCATGTTCTGCTCATTCGTTAAAAAGACCGCGAAGTCTGCCGCCGCAGCAGGATGTTTGCAATCGCGCGTTACACCGACGGCATTGCCGCCAAGCTCGGAAGCAAACCGGACATCGCGTGGCAGGAACGTGGTGCCCCAATCGAAGGGAGGGTTGATCTCGCGCATTGCCTGGGGCCCGACGTCGAAATACATGCCGACGACCCTGTTCGCGAAAAGGTTCTCTACTTGTTCGCTCGATGTGGCCGAATCGCTTGGGGGAACGAGCTCGTTGCGGAAAAACGCTTGCGTCCAGCGCAGCGTGTCCAGCGATTCTTGGGAAGGAATACCCAGCCGCCAGGTATTGCCGGACCCGCTCAGAAAACCACCACGTTGATAAAGGAAATTTAGCCAGCGGAACGAACCGCCCAGCGTCCAGTTGACGGCAAAGCCATAGGGGCAAACGCGCTTAATTGCTCTGGCGACATCGATGAACTGTGCCCAGGTCCAGCTGTCGTTCAGGCTTTCCGGCGCTTGGATTCCTAGGTCAGCGAAGATTGCCTTGTTGTAGAGAACAGCGCTCGTATCGGTATGATGCGGAAGAGCTCTTATTGAATCCTGGTACCGAACTGCAGCCCAGGTTTGCGCGGTGTACTGTGCGCCGAGATTCGGCGCCAGATACCGTGAGAGATCGATCAGAGCATTGCTCGAGGTAAAGCGTCCAATCTCCTGATATTCCACTCGCAGAAGATCCGGACCGAGCCCGGCGGCGAGCAGCGTTTCCACTTGATGCCGTTCCTCATACGAGATCTGCTGCAGGTCGATCCTGACATCGGCATGAAGCTTTTCGTATGCCGCGATGATATTTCGGAACGCGCCCAGCTCTGAGGCATCGCCCCAAGCGGAAAACGTCAGGTGCAGCTTCGAATCGCCAAGCTTCGGGCGTGTGCAGGCAGCTGCGAGAGTACCCGTCAAAAGACCTCGTAGCGAGAGAGCTAGTAGTTTTGCTCGCTCACCAGGCTCTGACGCCGTCATTCCTTCACCTCAGATAAGCGCGCTCATGCTGCAGCGATAACAATTCGCTCTTAGGCAATTCTCTGTTCGCGTTCGTATGCCTTGGCTACGAGTTCGCTTCCGTAGTCCATTCGTAAGCATCGCAGCCATTCGAGAAAGCGCTCGCGCGCTGCTGCGCCCGTTCCGTCCGATTCCGCTTTACCGCAACAGGAACCAGCATGCTGCCTGTAACGGGACACGCAATCACTCGAGGCGAACACGCTCCCGCTCAGACACAACTTGGCATAAAGTACCTGGTCATCGTACAACCCGGTGAACTGTTCTTCAAAGCCGCCGAGCTTCATCAATGTTGACCGCCTGATCAGCACCGAGCCGGTACAAGGAGTCAGGGATTCATCGCGCAGATACGTCTCTAAAAGCGCTTCGCCGGGAACGACACAATCGGTTCCAAAGCCGTCTACCGTTGCCGGAACCAGTACATCGCGGCCACCTTTCCAGCTCCACCAGCGGAGGGCTGGTCCGAAGACCATTTCCACTTTAGGATGACGTTCTAGAAGCGCGGTCTGGACACGCAGCTTATGCGGGTACCAGGTATCGTCGGCATCAAGGAATGCAACGAATTCACCGCTAGAAGAGCGAATGCCGAGATTCCGGGATGCACTGGTTCCGCGTTTTCGACCGCCGCGATGCTCTAGAACACGGACCAGCTTTGGCAGCAACTTCTCATATCGCCGGGCAATCCGTACATCTTCGCAGTCAGAGCCGTCGTTAATGAGGAACAGCTCCCAACGGAGGCTGGCGTCTTGATCGAGGATGCTTTCGATTGCCTCGGTGAGGTAGGGACCGGCATGATGAAAGGGCAGAACGATAGAAATTTTCGGGTGTTCAATGATCACGGCTTAAGGCGCCTGCTTAGCATCTTTCAAGAGTAGCGGACGCACGACTCGAAGCATAAGCTGGCAGCAATACAGACGCTGCGCCGGCTTGGTTGATTCATTCAATGTCAGCTAATCGTGCCGACGAGCACGAAAGATGACGGCGTGAAACGAGCGGATTGACCCGGCAGTGCGCCGCGTGCGCACTCAATTTGAAAAAACGAACCCAAATTGAGTTCGTTTGGTAAAAGAGTCCCGGAAGCTGCGAACTTCGGGAATTCGTAGTGTGACGGAAATTGTGTTTCTGCCCTCTGCTGAGTCACTTAGAGATTTGTCTAGTGACGAATCATGAACACTTCGTCGGGCGTATTTGTGCAGTTGTCCAGCACAACCGGAGCTCCATCCTTGGCGGCCGTGGCGATCAGGCATTTGCCGGATTCGGTCTCTCTGATCCTGCCGTCAGGCGAAAAACCGAATCGTTGATTCTTTCCGAAATGACAGGACCAGAGTTCCACGGGAGTTCCGTTGGATCGAGAGGAAGCGCCGCGAACGTCGAGACAATATCCGCCGGTTCCCAGGACTGCGTGTTCATTGCCGCCTGAAGCGCTAATAGCCCAACGCTGATTCTCGGAACCATGGCACTTGTAGACGAAGACAGGAGTCTTGTCAGTCTTGCGGTCCCCGCTGGCATCGAGGCAGTATTGCCCGTTGCCGATTTTTGGCTCAATTTGCAGGTTCATGCCGACGGTCGGAGCTTGAGCCCAAACAGAGCAGGCAGGAATTAGAAACAGGAGGAGAGAGGAAAGTCGTAGCATAGTTTTCAGGGATTTGGGAATCACTCATTCGTCCCAAATACATCGCCATGCTAACAGAGGAATCTACGCGGTTACATCGTCGAATCCTATTAGTTTGGCGCCTAAATCGTTACATGCAAAGAAATTAATGCAGAGTAGTCCAAACTAGAGACAGGAATGGCGACGGCAACGGAAACCGGGAACGAGCAGCTGAGGCTCGGCTTTGAAAGCCCGCAACAGATCTACCGGGTGGGAGAACTGAACGCGGCCGTACAGAGATCGTTCGAAGCGCGCTTTCGGAACATCTTTGTAGCCGGAGAGATCTCGGGGTGCCGCCTCGCGTCGAGCGGCCATCACTACTTCTCGCTCAAAGACGAAGCGAGCCAGCTTAAGTGCGCACTCTTCAAAGGAACCAGCCGTTTCCTGCGTTTTCGCCCGCAGGACGGGCTGGCCGTTATTGCGCGTGGCAGCCTTGAAGTCTACGAAGCACGCGGAGAATATCAGTTCATTGTCGAGCATCTCGATCCGCAGGGTGCGGGCGCTCTTCAGCTTGCCTATGAGCAGTTGAAGAAGAAACTGGCCGACGAAGGTCTGTTCGAGCCGGGGCGGAAACGGCCTCTCCCGAAGTTTCCGCAGCGGATTGGCGTTATCACGTCGCCTTCAGGCGCGGTTATTCGCGACATTTTGAATATCCTGGAACGCCGTTTTAAGGGCCTGCATGTTCGTCTCTTGCCTGCCCAGGTTCAAGGCGAGGGATCGGTCGAGCGGGTGTGTTCGGCGCTTCGCTTGTTCAACGAAACTCAATGGCCCGACGTGATCGTGCTGGCTCGCGGAGGCGGATCGCTAGAGGACTTGTGGACGTTTAACGAAGAGTCCGTGGCGCGCGCGATTGCTGAATCGGCTATTCCGGTGATCACTGCTATCGGTCATGAGACCGATTTCACGATTGCCGACTTCGTTGCCGATCATCGCGCGCCAACGCCGTCTGCTGCCGCCGAGATCGTTATCTGTACTCGTGAGAGCTTGTTGGAGAGGATCGCCGCCGCTCAGACGAAAGCGCTACAAGCCTCGCGCTACCGAATTCTGAGTGCACAAAGAGATTTGCATCTTCGCGGGGCAGATCGGGCGGGCACGTTGATTCACAGGAGATTAAGCAACGGCGCGCTCCGGGTTGACGAACTCGATGAGCGGCTCCGAAGCTCGCAAACCGGGCGTGTCCGGAAGTTAGGTGTGGTTCTGGACAGGCTGCAATCCCGCCTGACTGCCGCCGATTTGCGCCTTCGGTTCTCCCGTCTGCGCCATACGAACGATCTGCTGTGGCAACGGCTAGGGAAGGCGATGGAACTCACTATTCTTAAGACTCGGACGCGGCAAACGTCTGCTGCGTCTCACCTACGTCAACTCAGCCCGACGAACGTTCTCAGTCGAGGTTACGCAATTGTCCGAGTGCCGGACGGACGTGTAGTCAGATCAAGCGTCGACGTCGGCGCGGGAGACAAAGTGAACATCTTGTTGGGAAGCGGCCAGCTCGGAGCCGTTGTGACAGAGAAGAGCGAGCCGGCAGCCTAAAACCTATACTGGAAGTTGGATCAGCCTCGAGCCATTTGTCTGCTAAGCGGGGGACTGGACTCAGCCACCTGCCTCGCCATTGCGCGTCAAGCAGATTATGAGTGTTACTGCCTTTCGTTCGACTACGGACAGCGTCACCGGATTGAACTCGAGTCGGCTCGAAAGGTTGCTGAGCATTTGGGAGCAAAAGAACATAAGGTTGCACGGATCGATCTTCGGATATTCGGCGGTTCGTCGTTGACGAGCGAGGAGCTGCAAGTGCCTAAACATCGCGGCGCAGAAGCTATGTCGACCGGCATTCCGGTCACGTATGTGCCTGCACGGAACACCATTTTTCTTTCGTTTGCGCTTGCCTATGCGGAGACGGTAACCGCGCAAGATATTTTTATCGGGGTCAACGCAATTGACTACTCCGGATACCCGGATTGCCGTCCCGAGTTCATTCAGGCGTTCGAACAACTTGCGAACCTAGCCACCAAAGCGGGCGTAGAAGGTTCTTCTCATCTGCGGATTCGTACGCCGCTCATTCACATGACCAAGGCCGATATCGTTCGGAAGGGTGCAGAGCTGGGCGTCGATTTCGGCCTGACTCATAGCTGCTACGATCCTGACGGGGAGGGCAGACCTTGTCTCGAATGCGACTCGTGCTTATTAAGACAGAAAGGTTTTGCGGAAGCTGGCGTTCAGGACCACTTAGTCGATGAAAATCAGCGAGATTTTCTACTCAGTTCAGGGTGAAGGCTCTCTGGTCGGCGTGCCTTCCGTTTTTGTCCGCACGTCGGGATGTAATTTGCGATGCACTTGGTGCGATACGCCGTACACGTCGTGGACGCCGGAAGGAGCGAACTTCGAGTTAGAAGAGATTCACGAAAAGGTTGTGCGGTTCGGTGGGCGTCATGTGGTGCTGACAGGCGGTGAACCGATGATCGCGCCCGGCGTCGAGCGCTTGACTGAAATGTTTCGCGATGCGGGACTGCATATCACGATCGAGACCGCGGGAACGGTATTCGCGCCCGTGCGATGCGATCTGATGAGCATCAGTCCGAAACTTTCCAATTCTGTTCCTTTGAAAAGAGACGGCGGGCGTTGGGCCGCGCAGCACGAATGTCTTCGATTACAGTACGATGTGCTGCAAGAGCTGATCAGCCAATACGTCTTCCAACTCAAGTTCGTGGTTGAGACGCAAAGCGATTTGAGCGAAGTCCGCGATCTTTGCCGCAGGCTCTCCGTCGATCCGTCTTCGGTGATTTTGATGCCGGAAGGAACTGACTCGGCCCGGCTACATGCGCGAGCGCTCTGGATTGTCGAAGTTTGCAAAGCAGAGGGATACCGGTTCAGCCCACGTCTTCATGTCGATCTCTGGGGCAATCGACGCGGCGTCTGACTCGGATAGACTGAAAGTTGGACGCAAAACGGCTAAAACTGCGCGTCGGTGCAGTCAGTTACCTTAACACAGTTCCGTTGATTTGGGGAATGAGCCGTGGACCACAAGCCGAAACGGCCGACCTGTCCTTCGCTGTTCCCGCCGAGTGTTCCCGTTGGATGGAGGCCGGAACCATCGACATCGGACTACTTCCGGTTGCGGAGATCGCACGTCAACAGCTCGAGATTGTTTCCGACGTAGGTATTGCGTGCTACGGCGCTGTGCGCAGCATCCTGCTTTTTTCCAAGGTGCCCTGGCGCTCGATTCGAACCTTGGCAGCCGATGCGAGTTCGCGCACTTCCGTGCAATTGGCGAAATGCATCTTGCGAGAACGATATGGTGTCGAGCCTACGGTGACCGAGCACGCTCCGCACCTTCGGAGCATGCTGGAACAATGCCAGGCAGCTCTTCTCATCGGCGATTCGGCGCTGCGCATAGAGCCAGTGCGATCCTCATACGAGTGGCTTGATTTAGGGGACGAATGGCTGCGCTTGACTGGTCTGCCGATGGTGTTTGCAGCTTGGGCAGCTCGCGGGAGGGCGCTGGAAAAGGAAATGCGCGCTGTGACGAAAGAGTCATTTCTTTTTGGCGATCAGCATCTTAAGGAGATCATCGAATTAGAAGCTCCTCCGCGCAGCATTGCTTTCGATCTCGCTGAAACTTACCTTCGGCGGCATATCAGGTTTCAAATCGGAAAGGCGGAGTTGCAGGATCTGGAGGCCTTTTTTGAGTTGACTGGTTTGAGACATCTCTCCGCTGTAGGTTGCAATGAATAGAGAGCAAGCAACAGAGTTTTATGAAAGCGATGATCTGGTCGGGATTGGAATGCAGGCGGACTCTGTGCGCCGACGATTGCATCCCGAGGGCATTGTCAGTTACATCATCGACCGGAACATCAATTACACGAACGTCTGTACTGAATACTGCAGTTTCTGTGCTTTCTATCGCCCGGTCGGCCACAAAGAAGGATATATTCTGTCGCAGGACTTGATCCTCGAGAAGATCCGGGAAACGACAGACCTAGGCGGGACCGGGATTCTGATGCAAGGTGGTTTGCATCCCGACCTCAAGATCGAATGGTACGAAGATTTACTTCGGACCATTAAGTCGCGCTTCGATATTTGGTGCCATTGCTTCTCCGCGCCAGAGATCGTGAACATTGCCGAGGTGAGCGGGCTTTCTCTTTACGACACGATTAGCCGCCTTCGAGACGCCGGCCTAGACTCCATACCGGGCGGCGGGGCGGAAATCCTTGACGATTCGGTACGGTATCGGATCAGCCGTCTGAAATGCGGCACGCAGGACTGGATCGACGTCCATCGCACGGCACACGCACTTGGTATGCGCACCACCGCCACCATGATGTTTGGCACTGGGGAGACGATAGAGCATCGTCTTAATCATCTGGAAATTGTGCGGCAGATCCAGGAAGACACGGGTGGGTTTACCGCCTTTATTCCGTGGTTCTTTCAGCGCGAGTACACCTCGCTCGGCAGATTCGTTAAAGAAGAAGCTACTGGGGTGGAGTATTTAAAAATGCTAGCGCTGTCGCGCGTCTATCTCGATAACATCCTGAATATTCAAGCGTCATGGGTTACACCGGGACTTAAGGTGTGCCAACTTGGGCTCCGTTTTGGCGGCAACGACGTGGGCAGCATCATGATCGAGGAAAACGTAGTTTCCGCAGCAGGAACTCACCATCGAGCTTCAGAAGAAGAGTTACGCCGATTAATTCGTGATGCCGGCTTTGTTCCGAAGCAGCGGGATACCCTTTATCGCACTTACTTTCTGAACTAAAAAAGAGAGGGAGTGAAGCCCCCTCTTCAACTTTCTTTCTTCGCCGGACGGGCGGCCTTAATTCTCTTCATGTCGAGAGACTTATTCATCCACTCGTCGGCTTGGTTAGACAGGTTTTTCGCCTCTTCTGGAGTATCCGCAATAGCGGCTTTCTCACGAAGCAGAAGGTTGAGGTAAGACATAGCATCCTCGTTTTCTTTGTCAATCGCAAGACACTTCTTCAGATTTTCGATGCCGGAGTCTATTCCTTTTGCAAACTTGCCGCTGAGGTCTGCTTTGATCTTCTTATCGGTAAGAGGTCCGGGATTATTTGCCTGAAGGTGTTCAGCAGCGCGTTCACCTGTGATAGGCCCGAGCGCCTCCGCGTAATCGATGACTCCGAGATAATAGTACGCCTCAGACTCCTTGGGATCTGCTTCGATTCGCTTCTGATTCCATTGACGCGCCTCTTCAAGGAATGCTGTCTTTTGCTCAGGTGTTCCTCCGGTAGCGGAATTGTACGCCATGGAAGCCATGGACGCTAGGGCAAGGGAATTCGAGGGCTCCTTCTTGAGAACTGTCTGAAACTCCTGCTTCGCCATCTCATAATTCTTTTTGTTGTCCGGAGTGTCTGCACCCGGAACCCACTGAACCATGTAAGAGGTGGCTAAGTAGAGCTGCGCATTCTCATTATCGGGATCTATTTCGACCGCCTGCTTGAAATGCTTTACCGCTTCCGCGTAGTGGTTGTTCTTGTACGACTGAACACCCTGATTCATCTGGTCACGCGACTTCAGCTTTGCGCAACTCGAGTTGAAGACAATAAGGCCGGCACAGAGCACGGCCGGCACAACTGCAGACCTGTTGATCGCTCGCATGTTCATTCGCTCCAACCTTCTACTGCCCAGCTTCGACCTTGGGCGTCATAATTCCAACCTTATCGAGTCCCGCGCCCTTCGCGTCGTCAATAGCCTGCGCGACATAGCGGTAATCGATATCCGGGTCGCCCTTTACAAAAACTACTTTGGTGGCACGTGTCTTAAAGATGTCCTGCAACTTCGTTTGCAGATCCTTCTCCGCAGTTGGCTGCCCGTTGATTTCCATACTGGCATCTTTCTTAACCTCAACCACGATCGTCGGATCCTGACTCGGAGGTGGAGGAGGCTGATTCGGCGGCGGAGGCTGCGGCACCAGTGTATCGAGCCCGTGTGGGGTTAGAGGCGTAATGACCATAAAAATGATCAGAAGCACCAGAAGCACATCGATCAGTGGCGTTACGTTGATGTCCGCCTTGGCTCCACCAGAGCCACCTACTGCCATTGACATATCGCTATTCCTCTCTTCCCTATTGAATTAGAGCCCGTTATTACGCCTGTTCTTATCCTGGATCTCTTCCGTTATGAGACCAAGAGTATCCACACCAGCGGTTCTGAGGTTATCAATAACGTCGGTAACGGCCGAGAAACGCGCACGAGCATCGGCTTTGACGTAAACCGTTTTGTCAGAACGATTCGTCTGTAAGTCCTTCACCTTGCCGCCCAAACTTCCGGCATCGATCATAGCGTTTCCAGGACTCAGATAGGCCTTCCCATCACGGGTGACCGCAATTAGAATGGCGTCTTCTTTATCTGCCTCTTGCATTTTGATGTCGTTGTGGGTTTTGACCATGGTCACGTCCTTGCCCTTTGAGAGCATTGGAGTGAT
>JAVHMZ010067282.1:0-11230 GCA_034782995.1 Amazona versicolor | reverse complement strand
AAGCTCTACTGGATTCTGTTTGCGAATCCATTTGGCAGGCGCTCCTTTGACCCGAAGGAGCCGGAGCTAAGTTACACGCTGGAACCGGGCAAGAAGCTCGATCTTCGTTACCGGATTGTTGTTCATCCCACCGGTGTGGATCTGAATGCAATTGCGAAGGACTTTGCGCGTCAACGAGGAGATTCTCATTGAAGCACTTGCTCGTCTCCTTTGGATTCGGTCTTCTGTTGCTGCCCGCCCAAGCGGCCGAACTTTCGGGCGTTGTCACAGCGGGTGCACAAGCAGTTGCGATTGCCGGAGTGAAACTCACTCTTCGCGGTGGCAAAGTCGAGCGGACCGTTACCAGCGACGACCGCGGTGTGTATCGTTTTCCCGATTTGCCGGACAACGCACTCTACTCTCTCGAAGTGGTAGCGGCGGGTTTCCACCCGCTCTCAAAAGAGAATCTGCGGATCGAATCGGCGTTCGTGAGCTTCAATCTGACGCTTGAACTTGCCGAAGTACGCGACTCGGTCGTCGTGAACGACGGCGTGATTAGTCTGACCAGCAATGCGCCCGGAATTACCCAAACGGTTACAAATAAGGAGCTTCAGGAACTACCGTCAAATTTCCGAAGCGTTACCCGGTTCGCCGCGCTGGACCCACACGTCCGTTCACAATACGGCCAGAACGTGGAGGGAAACAACGGCTCTCGCCTCTCGATCAACGCGGCTTCCTTCCGGCAAACGAATTATCTTCTCGACGGCGTAATCAACTTTGACTGGATTTATGGAAACTCGGCGTTCCAGGCGATTTCGCTCTCGGCTTCGGATCAGGTGCAAGTGCTCACCAATCCCTATGGAGCCCAATACGGCACAACCACCTCAGGCACGGTGAAGATCACTACGCGATCCGGATCGAACGAGCTGCATGGAGAGGCGTTTGCTTACATCCGGCCGAGCGGCATTCAGGCAGCGCCGCCCTTGTCTTCGTTTCATCTGCCGAACGAGCGCGAGCAATGGGGAGGCCTGCTGGGTGGTCCAATACCCGGCAGGAAGACGTTCTACTTTCTCTCCTATGAACAAAGTCTCCAGGAACGCGGTTCCTTCATACAGTCGCCGTCCGCACTTCCTTCCTTGGCCACACCGGCGAGTATCTGGCACTCATACGCATTGACCATTACCTCAGCAGCAATCATGCGCTGTTCCTCCGGCTGAACGGCGAGCACTTCAACAGCAACAATCCCACGGACCGTGTCAGCGGATTCACGCAACCAAACGCGGGCCGCCTGGAGCGCAACCAATCCTGGGGCGGTCAGTTCGCGGATCATCACGCCTTCGGGAATACCTTGAATGACTTTCGCGCCAGTTACACTTCCTACGTGCCGTTCGACGTTCGCCCGCTGATTCCCTCGGTGGGGATAAGCAGGCCCTCATACGATATTGAAGGCTATTCGGCGACAAGCTGGGTACACGCGAAGAACATCGATTTCAGCGATCTGGCCGCGACCAATCATGGCCGCTATGCGTTCAAGTTCGGCGTGGAAGCCACGCGAATTTGCGCGGACGAATACTCCTACACGGCGTTCGGCACCTACACGTTTGCCGCCGGTCCGCCTACGCCCGGCCAACAGCCGCTACGGTATGCGCAAACGTTCGGCACAAATAATTATAGGTATGGCGAAACGGCGTTTCATGCGTTCGCTCAGACCGATATCGCTCTCTCATCGAGGTGGAGCGCGAACATCGGGCTCCGTTATGAGTTCCAGTCGATCTCTGACAGTCTGCACAACTTTGGCCCGCGTTTCGGACTCGCTTGGGATGCGTGAGGAAACGGGAAGACCGTTATCCGAGCCGGATCGGGTATTTTCTATGATCAGCTCAATCTGTACTGGAACCGGCTACTTTATCTGCAAGGACCGTTTTCGCCGCAAAAGACCTACACGACTCCTTTCGGAACGGCGGGCTTTCCTGTGTTCCCGAACGTCTTGACCGCGCCGCCGTCCAGCGTAGCGGCCAACCTGCTCAACTTGTATATTCGCAGTCAGCCGTTTGTAAACCCGTACAGTCTTCAATTTTCACTCGGCGTGGAACAGCAATTAGGCCATCGCTTCGTTCTCACGGTGGACGCGCTACACAATCACACTCTCAAACTACTGCGGCCGAACGATCTCAACCATCCGGCTCCCTTCATCCGTACCGCGAATGGGCAAGTTCGTTCGGCTGCCGTCGCCGACGCAACCCGCCCGTTGCAGAGTTACATGGGAGTTCCGATCCGCTTTCTGGGTGTAGTGGAGAACAGCAACTCCAGTCTCTACGATGCGATCGATATCGGCGTGCGGCGGCATTTCGGAAGCCGGTATGACTTCCAAGCACACTATCTGCTAGCTTCGTCCACCACGTATTCGTCGTTCACCGCCGATGGAACGGACAGCGGCATTCCAAGCGAATGGACTAATTGGGGCCCAGCAGAGCGCGGTCCAACGGATTTCTATCAGCGCCATCGATTCATCGCCAGCGGCATCGTGAGCCTGCCGTGGCGTTCGCGTTTCAGCGCGATCGCCAGCGTGGCTTCGGGACTGCCTGTGAATCCGCTCACCGGTACCGATAACAACGGAGACGGCTATTCGAGCGACCGTCCCTTCGCTCTGGGACGAAACTCGTTTCGTGGCCCTGTCCTGGCAACAGTAGATGTTTCCGGAAGCAAGGACATCCATTTGGGCGAGCATGTCAAGACGGAGTTGCGAATTTCGGTATTCAACTTACTGAATCGGAATAACTATCTTGCCGTGAATAACATCTACGGGCAGGGTTCCACGCCGGCTGTCAGCTTTCTTAGCCCGATTGCCGGTGTGAATAACTCCGATCCTTCCCGGCAAATTCAGTTTGCCGCGCGGATTATCTTCTAGGCCGCGACCCTCGGAGTGCGCCGCATCATCCGTCTCCCCGCGAATTGAGTGACGAACCAGCAGGCTACTCACGACGGCGTTTCGCTCTCTCGCGTGCCAACTTAGCGGCATTGTCGAATAAGTCCGGCGTGTGCCGAAACTTGGTCTGGGCCAAACGTTTGAGCGCTGTGTCAATTCTGATTAAGCCGGAGGCGTCGGCGTTAAGTCCAATTGCCTCCCATTACCGAGGTCGAGTTCAGCCGACACAAGGTCGAAGCCGAAATCCGCGATCTCGCGAACGTGAATCCATGAAGGCGGCCTCTCAGCCCACCGTTTGACCGCTTCCGGTGTTCGTTCGTGCCGCAACTCACGCAACACGGTTCCCGGAATCCAAACGTCGCGATAGAGAAGAGGGAGAACATATTCGTATTCAGTCTCAATCAGGAAACGCAGCGGGGATGTATCCGCAACAACCAGAGGCGTCAGTCGAGTAGACCGTTCGCGCGCAGTTGATCGAGATCGGCCAAATCCCGTTCGAGGTCATCGATGGAGTAGGCACGGTCATAAATTTGGCGGTCGCTCAAAAAACCGTCGAACTCAAAGCGGTCCATCCCGAGCAGGCGGGCAGCCCGTCCATGCGTGAGCTTTCGCGAGCGATATCCCTCAATGGCGAGTGCTTCGAGCGCTTCACGACCCGGGTCAGCGCGTGCGGCTATGTCATCCGGCAGCTCGACCGTGATCTGCATGATGTCATCACGATAGCATTGTTGTGGCGGATAGCCTGCTCGTTTCAAGCATCAACAGCACCTGCGATCTCCGACAGTCTACACAACATCGATTACCGGAAATCACGGCTATGAGCAGGAAAGGCCGGTGCGCCTTTTTGCGGATCCAGGTGCTTTAGTTGGACGGACCAGTCCCAAACGCTTCGGGCAACCACGTGCAACACTTGGCCTTCCCTTTGAACCACGCCCCGGCACGCAACCAATTTCCCCTTGTACACAGCGGCATGATGCTTTTCATGCACACGCTTCCACACAATCACATTTGCCGATCCGGTTTCATCTTCAATCGTGAGGAAAATTGTTTCTTTCGCCGTTTGTGGATGCTGCCGGAATAAAACTAGGCCTGCCACGAGTACAACTTTTCCTGTTTGCGTTTCTTTTAGTTCTGCCGCGGTGATCACTTGCTTTTGCTTCAAGCGAGTCCGCAAAAAGCTTACAGGATGACTGCGTAGAGTAAGTCCGGTCGCCAGATAGTCTGCCAGAACTTCCTGGCCGCTGGTAGTGGTTGGCAGGTCTGTTTCAGGATCGTCAAACAAATCATCTGCTGCAAAGAGTGGAGGGATTTTTCCATCTAGCACGCTAGCTTTCCAAAGGGCCTGCCGCCGTTCAAGAGTAATGGAGGCAAACGCGTTCGCTTGCGCCAAACTATCGAGAGAGCGCTTGCCGCATCCAGCTCGTCTAGTAATCTCAGCCAGCGTTTTATATCCTGAACCGCGCAAATTTACGAGTGCCTTGGCTTCGCTTTCCGGCAGTCCGGACACCATGTTCAGTCCCAAACGAACCGCATAACGCGCATTCCCGAGTTGCTCCAGCGTGGTCTCACAATGGCTGTGATTTACATCGATAGGACGGATCTCCACCCCATGCTCACGCGCATCGCGTACTAACTGGGCAGGAGCGTAGAAGCCCATTGGCTGGCTGTTCAGGAGCGCCGCGCAAAAAACATCGGGGTAATGGAATTTGATCCATGCGGAGACGTATACCAGGTTGGCAAATGAAATAGCATGGGCTTCCGGAAATCCATAGGTTCCAAACCCTTCGATCTGGCTGAAGCATCGCTCAGCAAATGCCGGCGGGTAGCAATTTTTATGCATACCCTCAAGAAAGCGTTTCCGAAATGAGGAGATTGTGCCGACGTGGCGGAACGTGGCCAATGCGCGGCGCAATTCATCGGCTTCGCTAGGAGTAAAGCCCGCTCCAATGATCGCGATCTGCATTGCCTGTTCCTGAAACAGAGGGACGCCGAGCGTCTTCTTTAAAACTGCTTCCAACGCCGGGCTGGGATATTCAACCGGGTCTTTGTGTTCCCGGCGCCGCAAATAAGGATGCACCATATCTCCCTGAATCGGCCCTGGACGGACAATGGCAACCTCAATTACAAGGTCATAGAATGTGCTTGGCTTGAGCCGGGGTAACATGCTCTGCTGCGCACGGCTCTCCACCTGGAAGACCCCGATGGAGTCCGCATTTTGAAGCATTCGGTACACGTCAGCATCTTCCTGCGGGATTGTGGCAAGAGTAAATTCCTTGCCGTAGCTTTGGTTGATGAGATCGAAAGCCCTGCGAATCGCGCTCAACATTCCCAGCCCGAGGACATCGACCTTCATCATTCCCAACTCGTCGATATCGTCTTTCTCCCACTGAATGACGCTCCGGTCTTTCATCCTGGCATTCTCAATAGGAACTAATTCGTCCAGGCGACCGCGCGCAATCACGAATCCACCGACATGTTGCGAGAGATGGCGGGGAAAACCGATCAGCTCCATCATGAGCCGTATCGCCAACTCGCGGCGCTCTGGAGAAGTCTGGGCGGAAAGCTCCAACACTTTTCCTACTTCGCGGAGCGCACGTTTTTTCCGGTAGTGCACTACGGTGGCAGTAAGGCCGGCGCGGTCACGCCCGTATTTCTCGTAAATGTGTTGAATCACTACTTCACGCCGCTCATGTTCAAAGTCGACGTCGATATCGGGTGGTTCATCGCGCGCATTTGAGATGAATCGTTCAAATAGCAGCCCACGCTCAACGGGATCGGCTTCCGTGATTCCTAAGCAAAAGCAAATCACCGAATTCGCCGCGGAACCCCGGCCCTGGCACAGAATTCCTTCCGTTTTCGCGAATTTTACAATCTCATGCACCGTGAGAAAGTAAGGCGCGTATTCTCGCTCCGCAATCAGTTTGAGTTCGTGGTCGATCTGTTGGAAGACGGCCTCCGGAACTCCTTCGGGATAGCGAGTGTGAGCGCCAGAGAGCGCACGGTGTTTTAAATCTTCGAACGCCGATATGCCCGGTGTGACAATTTCTTCAGGGTATTCGTAGCGAAGCTCATTCAATGAGAAACGGCACTTGCCGGCAATTTCCATAGTTGCTTCCAGCGCGTCCGGCCAAGCCGCGAAAAGCTGCCCCATCACATGAGGCGGCTTCAAGTGACGCTCTGCATTGGAATCTAATCGAAATCCCGCCTCGGGCAGCGTGCATTTTTCGCGAATACAAGTCACCACATCCTGGAGCATCTTTCTTCCCGGCTCGTGATACAAGACATCGTTCGTTGCCACCAGAGGAATCGACAAAGAACGTGCAAAGTCGGCGGCTGCGTGGATCCACTGTTTGTCATCTCCCCGAAAGGAATGAGTTAACGCGAAGTGGAGATTACCGCGAAATAAACTCGCGCAGCGCTGTATGTGCTCTCTTGCTGAGGCTGTAAGAACGGCCGGGAAGGGAAGTATAAAGTGCTGGCCTTCCGCATAGTCCGCCACATCGTTGAGTTGAAGAAAACACTCGCCCTTCTCCGCGCGCCGCCGGCCTAGCGTTAAGAGCTGCGTAAGATTTCCATAGGCTTTGCGGCTCGTGGGATAGCACAGCAAACTTTCGCCGTTCGTGAGATCCAAACGGCATCCCACAACCAGGCGTGTATCAGCTTTCAACTTCTTTAATGTGGAATGTGCCAGCACAATGCCGGAGAGTGTATTCCGGTCAGTCAAGGCAATCGCAGGATAGCGGTATTCGTTGGCCGCGTTCACCAGTTCCTGCGGATGAGAATCCCCTCGCAGAAAGCTGAAATTTGAAGATACCTGTAGCTCCGCATATTCGCGCATAGATGCCGATCAGGGAAGATGTCCGTGCAAGAACCAGCGCTCGGCAGAATCTCGAAAAATCCAAAAGCGAAGCCCGTTATTGTCTTCCACCCGGTAATAATCACGGTCTGCCCAGCGAGTATGGGAATCGCGCCACCATTCCGGGGTAAGGCGCTCCGGTCCTTCCATCCGTGTGATTCGGTGTCTCTGCCGCCCAATGAAAAATTGAACCGGGGATTCACCGGGAATCAGGACAGAAACTTCGATATTCATGGGAGGATCAAGCAACCGGATGGGCCGGAGGCGATAAGATGGCCACTCAGCGCTCTCCGCGGCTGCTGCAATAGCGGGACGAAGTTCTACTGCAAATTCCGGCAGAAAACTCTCATGCACCTGAACATGGTTTACATCATGAAATCCCAATTTCACGCTCAGGCTATCCACCAGCGCGTCAAATAACGAGTTGTCTTTTACATCGTCGATTTGAGGAATGCTGAGCTGTTTGGGATGAAGTGCTTCGGTTTCCAGAACGGACAAAACGAATACCTCAAATCCGAATCCAGCCTTCAGCTTTTCCAGCTTCTCGCCAAACAAGCGCAGAAGATGAGGAAGCGAGCGATTTGGTTTTGAGGTTCGAATTTCACAGCGGTCCAAGCTATCATCCATGCGGTAACAGGCAAGATCCATGCGCCGCGAACCGAAGTTGTCTTTCTCTAACCTTGTGCAGACTTCTTGCAGCAAACCATGCAATACGTACTCTACCGATTTGGCGTCAGAAACTGGCTCGCCCAGAATCCGGGAAGCTCGGTAGAGCGCTGGAGGACGCCAAGGCGCAAAGGGCTCTTCCGCTTGCTGGAAAGCTTGATCGCAACGCAGCAGAAGATCCGGACCGAATCGCGCTTCTAATGAAGCTCTTGGAAGTTTTTGCACCGATCCGATTGTTGTGAGCCCCAGCCTTCGCAATTTGAAAACAATTTCCTCCGGAATCCGGAGCGCTTCCACTGGCATGGAGCGGAGCGCGGAAACCACAGCTTCGCCGTGAGCGATAAACCGCTTTCCATAACGCGCCAGCGCCCATGCAGCGCCACGGGTATCGGCAATCGCTCCTCTTGATTTCACGCCAATGCGCTGCAAGCGCCGCCGGAGCTCAAGCAATAGCGGCCCTTCTCCGCCAAACAAATGAGTGCAGCCTGTAATGTCAAGAATCACTCCATCATGGCCATCTTGTGAGACCAGGGGCGAAAAACGGTCACACCACTCGACAATCTGCGTCAGGCGCTCGCAGGGAAGATCAGGACAACAAAGACTGAGGAAGCAGCGCGGCATTTCATCCCGCCAATGCCTTGCGCGCGGATTGAGCCGGTTGGGCGTGAAGAAGGTTTAGTTTCTGGCCGCGCCACTCAATCCCCCAACTTCCCGGACGGCCGCCCCGGCAGTAGACAAGATCGACAGTCCACACCGGCTCATCGAACCTTTGAGAAGGCTTACCGGTAACAGAAGAAATCTTCCATCGGGTAATGGGAGAAGCGATGGGGGCGGATTCGGTGTTACCGAAGAGAAATCCCGTTACGCCACTCGCTTCCGCCGCAAGTTGTAAACGGCGGGATTCCGTTAAATCGAGACCGTCCACTGAAGCAATTACTGAACTGACTTGTGAGCATCGCAGTGCCTCCATAACCGCCCAAGCAAGATCATGTGACCGCTTAGCGGATACGTGCAGAAGCCGATTGAGCTTCACGCCATATGGCAGGAGACCCAACGGATGCAAAGAACGGTCAGGGGAAATATAAACAATGTGGCCCTCATCTCCGGCAATTCGAGAGGACAGAACTGCGGAGAAAGCTATGGCGCTCGCTAAACTCGTGCCTTTTACTTCATGGATACAACCCGCTGGCAGGCCTTGATGAGGGAGCCAGCAATCGATCTCGTCAGTGATGGAAATCGTCCGCGAAAATCGCCGATGCGTTTCTTCGAAACGATCGATGCGCTGACGGAGTTGATGGAGAACCGGATTCGGGAACACTTGCTAGCGCCAGCATACCACGGTATTCGCCTTTTGTTCGCCTATGCGTTTTGGTCAGGAATGGCGCTTTTTCTTAGCTTCTACTATTCATGCCAATGGAATGACTTATGAGTAATCTTCCACTCGCCATTTATCTTGAGAAGACTATAGACGTCCGACGCGCGCTTGTATTTCGGGCGCTGGACCATTCGCATTGATCCAATCAAACACATGTTTGATGGAACCCCCATATTCCACGCCCTGGCAATACCCGGAAATTGTAGCTTCCGAATGAAACGCTGACCGCAACTATTTGCTCAACGGTTTCGATCCCTTCCGCAACCACCCCCAACGAGAGACTCTGGGCAAGAGCAATTGCCTGCAGATTTGTTTGTGCAACTCTGTTAGAAACTTCCATCTCCATCGACTAGCTTGAGTGTGGAAGGAGGAGAGTCCATCTCAACGGTACGAGAGAGTGCAGATGAGCTTTACGAGGCCGCCGTAGAACGATGGGGTCTGTCACTCGAACGGCTTGCGAGTGCCTACGAAGCTGACACGGAAAAGCGCCGCGACCTGAGCCAGGACATCCATTTTCAGTTGTGGAGGAGTTTCCGTCAATACGACGGCCGCTGTTCTCTGCGGACGTGGACCTATCGCGTCGCCCACCACGTCGCAGCGTCCCATGTTCTGCGTGAAAGGCGGACTTTTTCAAATCTTGTCAGTTTAGAAGAGCTTGAAGCGTTGCCTGACAAAGACCAGGGCCAACTCGCCGTAGAACAGCAACTCAATCTCAACAAGCTTTCGGTGTTGATCCAACGACTCAGGCCGCTGGACCGGCAAGTTATTATTTGCTGGCTTGAGGGCATCGATGCACAGTCGATCGGAGAAATAACCGGCCTCTCCCCAGCAAATGTTGCCGTGCGAGTCAACCGAATCAAAAACATTCTGGCGCGCCGGTTTCGCCAATGGGGGAGCTATGCGGGCTGACTTCGATGAAGAGGATCCAAAGAAAATCTGGCAAAGCCAAGGAACGGAGATATCAAAAATGAGCTCAATTTTGCTTCAACAAAAAGCGCGGGAACTTCAGGCACGGAGGCGCCGCCAAGTATTTGGAACAGTGGTCGTGCCAGTAGTTGTTGCCTTCCTCTATGTTTTCTGTGTAAAGCAGTTCCCGCATCTCCAACAAATACTGCATTGGCTGTTCGTATCCGCACTCGTCTGGAGCGTTGCTGGGCTATATTTCATAAACCGCAGAAAGTCGTCACGAGAGATGCCGGACGATGCGGGCTTCAGCACCGGCCTGGAGTTTTGTCGCGCCGCAATTGAGCAGCAACTTAATTATTTTCATCGCGCCCTCCTGTGGTCTTTCGGCCCCATCCTTTTGGCTATTGGAGCGTTCCTTGTGTCAATAGCTGTAACCACGTCACTTTTTCCGAAGGGCATACCCTTCATCGCTGTTGTAGTGGTGTGGATCGGGAGTTACCTATTTTTTGGGGTGCGGCAGCACCGCAATCTTCAACGCGAGTTCGATGAGTTGAGGGGAATCGAGAGCGGGAACAGCTAACGACCACAACCCGAGGGGATTTGCCGCGTCAGACTGGAGCACTTGACGATCCGTGCGCATCGGCACAGGAAAATCCCTGGTCGCGGAGCCAATAAGCTGACGGCCCGATAGTCACGTATAGGATGAAGTCAACGGAAGCCGGTCGCCATACATCAAAATGCGCACGCTTGAAAGCAATGCATGCCGGTAGGGGCGAGTCTAACGGCCCAACCGATCGACTCCGCCGCTGACCGCGTCGGCACTGATGAACGAGACATGGCGGAGGCACGGTGAATCGCAAGCGAGTCTTAGTTATTGAAGACGAGTTTCTGGTGGGGCTCGATATCGCTACGGTGCTCGAAGACGCCGGCTTCGGACAAGTGCAACAGGTGGGCACGGAAGCAGAAGCTCTGCAACACATCCAAGCCGAAAACTGGGATGCCGCGGTAGCCGATGCCAATCTGAATGGGCGAAGCATTGAGCACGTTGCTAATCTGCTGCGGCAACGGCAGATTCCGTTTGTGGTGGTCACCGGATATGAGCGCAAAAGCTTACCTGAGGCTATTGTAGCGGCACCGGTTTTGGGAAAGCCTTTCTTTAGTCCGCATCTGGTGCAAACCGTGAGGGAACTCTGCGGGGTGGATCGGTCTGGCGTGCAGCCGCGTTAGAGAAAGCCCAACTTAAGTCGGTTTCGCAAGCACGATCTGAATACCATCAGCTTGCCTTCAAGTCTTACGCCTGGAGCCCGTCCCAGGACCAGCGTGGGATGGTCAGGCCCTCAGGGACATCATCAGGAGAACGATGGTAGTGGGACATCGTTGTCGTAGTCGCCCAAGCGAAATAGTCGTGCAGCACTTGCCGTAAAGTGTCGTTTTGGTTTAATCCGACATCGGCGAGGGCCTGGTCAAAGCAGGCGATCGCGCGGCGATCCATTTCCTCGTGCTTTCCGTTTCCGCTGTGTAT
>JAVHMZ010067179.1:0-11230 GCA_034782995.1 Amazona versicolor | reverse complement strand
CCCTGCCGCTTGCCGCGGGGTTGCTAGCCGCGCCGGCGGCGCATGCGGATTGGCGCGGTCCGGGCGGCTGGCATGGTGGTGGCTGGCATGGCGGTGGTTGGAACGGCGGCGGCTGGCATGGCGGAGGCTGGCGCGGTGGCGGCTGGCGCGGTCCTGGCCCGGGCGTGGTTCTGGGCCGTGGCGCGGCCGCGGTTCGCCGACGACGCGTGGCGCGGGATCGCGCTGCGCCAGGTCAGCGTCGGCTTTTCGTCTTACTACCGCCCGGAGAGTCGAAAGACTGCCGACGCCCGAGTGTGAGCTCGACCACTGACGACGGCGCGTCCCTCGCTTCGCCTCGAACCTCACGACGCCGCTGTGCCCGTGTGAAGGGTGTTCCGTTCGCCGGTTCATCGGAGGGAGAAAGGATACGCAGAGGTATGCTCCTGCGAGGCTGCTATAAAGCGACGCTGCTATGGAGACTACGATACGCTTCGAGCTCCGGTGCTTCGGCCGAGATAATGCTGTGTTCAGAACACAGCATCGGGGCCTGTGCAGGGAGCTTATGAGGGGAGCGCTTCGAGTACGGCCGCTGCACTTTCCGCTGGCGAAGGATGCGCTGCTCGCCGGCAAGCACGTGCTCTGCGAGAAGCCGCTCGCGACATCGGTCGGCGAAGCGCAGGAGTTGGTCGATCTCGCTAAGGGGAAGAACGCCGCGAACTGCACGTTTCACAACTTGCGCTACTACCCGCTCGTGCAGAATATCCGTGCGCTCCGCGAAGCGGGTGAGCTGGGCGATATCTACGCCGTCCAGGGGACTTACTCGCAGGACTGGTTACTCTACGACACCGATTGGAACTGGCGCATTGATACTTCGGCCAATGGCAAATCGCGCGCCTTCGCCGATATCGGCACTCACTGGTGCGACATGACGGAACACCTGACTGGATTGCGTATCACCGAACTCTGCGCCGATCTTCAGACTTTTCATAAAACTCGCAAAAAACCGAAAGGATCGGTCGAAACTTTCACCGGTAAAACTTCGCAACCGCAGGAATACACTGAAATTCCCATCGACACAGAAGACTTCGCCGCGGTCCTCATTCGCCTGGCCGATCGCGCACGTGGCGCTTTCACTGTCAGCCAAATCTCGGCCGGCCGCAAGAACCGGCTTGCGCTTGAAATTTATGGCACCAAAGGATCGGCCGCTTGGGACCAGGAAAAGCCCGATGAGCTGTGGCTCGGTCACCGAAATGAGCCCAATCGCACTATCGTAAAAGATCCTTCACTTCTCACCGACGGCGCCAAAGGTTACGCTGATCTGCCCGGTGGCCACAGCGAAGGTTATGATGACACGTTCAAGCAGGTGTTTCGGCGGTTTTACCGCACCGTGGCCGACCGCAACGCGCCGGTCGAATACCCGGAGTTCACGGACGGCCTGCGCCAGTTACAAATCTTGGATAAAGTCCTCGAAAGCTCGGCCCAGCATGCCTGGGTGAAGCTATAGAATTTTGCTAAACTGGCAGGGTATGGCAATCCCCAATGTGAAACGCTTTCGGATCACGAGCCCGGATGGCACCATGAACGCCACGCTGATGGCGGTGTTACCGAAGGGTGCCGATGTCGATGCTTACCTGAAGGAAGCGTCGGGACGGTATGACTGGAAAGCGCACAAAGATGCCATGACGGCGCAGCACAAAGTCCGCGTCGGTCAGCAGAAGCAGAAAAAGGCGAAGTAGCGTCTTCCAGGTTTTCCCTCCTCCGATTATTCCGGCGGGCAGATCGTCCTCGATTGCGAGGGCAATCTGCCCGATACTGTTTGGGGCAGTCAGCCTGCCACCGGAACAAGTCGCCGTGCGCTGATATAGCCGGTCAGATATTGCCGATATGCTCCGAGCAACTTCTCTCGGATGGCGCTCCGTTTTCGCATTGGGCGATCGCCGATCGCTTCTACACCCAACAGGTCTCGTGTGGTCGATGTGATGAACACATCGTCGGCACCTTCGAGATCTTCCGGCCGTAACTCGCTTTCTGAAATTTGAATGCCGGGAATGCGGATCTCGTGAAGCAGAATATCGCGAGTGATGCCCGGAAGGCAGCCTGCAGAGACTGGCGGCGTCAAGACCTCGTGACCCTGAACAGCGAACACATTGGCGGACGTGCATTCCGTCACCTCGCCTCGCTCATTCAGCAGGATGCATTCGTCAAATCCGAGATCATGCGCCTGCTCATACCAACGCAGGTTTTGCGACCAAGACAGGATTTTTGTATGGGTGAAATCTCCGCGGGAATGCCGGGCGTCCGATTGGTACATCAGACGAACGCCCGTTCCCCAATGCGCCAGATCCGAAGTAAGCGCAACGACATCGCTCTTTCGTCCGGTCGGCGGGCCTTCCCACAATCCGCCGCTGTTCCTTACGACAACAATGCGCAGTGTCGCATTGGGCGCGTTGTTCGCCTCGACTAAACGCAGCAGATCCCGGCGAAGTTCCTCTGCGTCGCTCGGCATGGGGACGTTCATGAGCCGCGCGTCATCCGACATCCGCTTCCAATGCCGCTCCCACGCGAACAACACTCCATCCTGAACACGCAGCGTGCTGAACACACCCCAGCCGGCGAGCAGCCCGAGTTGTCCGGGGCTGAGCATCGATTCCGAGACGTCGCGAATACGCCCGTTGTGCAATACCCATCGATGAACTGCCATACCGCGATTATCTCCCAGACTCGCCGGATCGAAGACTGGTGCTCGATGCCGATGAGGAGGAATACTTCTTCCAAACCTCGGGCCGAGTGAGCATTTGAATGAAGATGCCTCCCACAACCGACCGCGCTTGGAATCCGCTCTGCTTGGCTGTCTTGGTGTCGTACCAGTCGGTCAGCGGTACACGGCTCGAAGATTCCTGTGCGAAGCGATATGCCGGATCAAACAACTCTGCGAAGCCCTCCGTAGAACCGGTCAGCGTCGCAGTCCAGGCGAGCCAATCGATTTTGGTGTAGTCTGCCCGGTTATCCAGCGGCAAGCCGTAATCGTTGACGTGGGTTTTGTAGAAAGCCAGTTCCTTGTCGATCACCGACTGCGGGAATAGGTCCAAATGAAGCAGGCGATCCCAAACAAGGTTGTATTTTTGACTCCACGTTCCTTCTTTGTCGAACGCGAGGCGGAAATGGTCGCCGTCGTCGGCCATCTTCGACCATTGCGCGGCGAACTCCTTGGCCTTGGCGCGATAGTCTCGCGCCAGATGCCGAAGTCCCAAGCTGTCCGCGAGTTTGGCATATGCACCCAAGGCAACGATGCTTTTGATTGAGAGGTTCGCGTTGTGCGCAAGGTGACCTGCGAAGTCGTCCGTGCAAAGCTGGTTCTCCGGGTCGAGCCCTTTTTCCTGAAGGTACGTCGCCCACTTGGTCAGAATCGGCCAATACCTCCGCGCGAAATCCGGCTTGCCGTCAACTTGTTGCTGCGCGGCAACCATCAGCAGCATGTTGCCCGACTCCTCCACCGGCATTTGATCCTCTTCTGACGCTTCGCCAGCGCCGTACTGTTGCCCATTGGCCAGCGGGTAGCGGCCAATGTCATGCGGCGCGAATGGAAATCGCCATCGCGCGAGACCTGCATAGTCGAGGATCGGTTGCAGTTGACCTTTCAGCAATTGCGTGTTGAACAGAAGGAAAAATGGAGAGCTCGGGTATGTGACATCAACCGTGTCAATTGAGCCATTGCTGAAGTTCTCTTTCGAAAAGTAGAGCGGCGTTCCGTCGACGTCAGCGACGAGCTTGTGAGCGGCTAATGTCTGCCGATACGCCAGCGCGCAAAGCTGAGAGTAGCGCTCGCCGCCGGCGTCCTTCAGGTCCGCCATCAACTGCTGATCGAAGGCCGTCGATCGCTTGTCAAGTTTCTCGTAATCGCGCAGAGCGGCTTTCAGCAAGTCTGCTGCTCCATCGCCATTGCGCCGCCAGTATGGACGAAGCTTGCGATGGAAGTATTCGATCGAGAATAGGTCGTCGTAGGCAAGAACCAAGTGGCGCGAAGTCTCTGCTGACGTGACCTCGTTCATCCGAAACGCAAGCGCGAGGACGGGTGTCGGCTGCGCGTAAGGCTGAAAGGTGGTGAAGTCGTCCGCCTCCGGTAGCGAGCCGTTCTTCGAAAAGCTCTCGAATGCGGTGGGCCGCAAACCGACAAACTCTGAAGCGTTTTCAGCCTGATCGGGGACGGCGTATAAATAGCCCCAATCAATCCGGAGATTGTCCCCCGATTTCTCGAGCATCGGCTGCGCGCGGCTCCCCATGCGCAGCACGTCGCTGTCGCCCAATCGAAAACGCGACCATTCCACCGGCTGATCGTTGGAGTTGACAACGATCTCTGACCCTGCATCGAAGTAAATTTCGGCTTTGTGTGGTTTGTCGTCCGTTGCGCTCAGCGACCACGTCAGATAACTGGCTGGGCGCGAGAGAACATCCAGATCGCGCGGCAGCGCCGGCGTGAGAAAAGCGAGCTTGACGTGCAGACCGGAGCCTTCGAACTCACATACCGTGTGCGTCGGGAGAACGGTCAGCGCTGTTTGCGGCAAGGGCTCTGCGTCGCGAGGCTGATTGCCCATCAGGCGAAACACATGACCATCGATGCGAACGAGGCTGGTGAGCGAATGTGTGGCGCCGGTCCAATGTTTCGTCGAGGAGCCATGCAGTTGGTCCGAGATCGACCAGATGCTGAAGTAAGGATCGTGCGTAATGAGGGGAGTGGCCGGAGGACGGAAATCGGCCGCGGAGAGTAAAGAGCAGAGGCTAAGCAACCACGGGTAAGGCAGGCGATTGAGGAGCATCATGACACCGTCTGAGAAACTTTCTGCAGCAAGCTTGTCCCTTGCATGGTCCGGGGAACGTTCTGACCCATGCACTCGAGTAGAGTCGGCGCGATATCCAGGAGCCGCAAGCCGGCAATCTCGCCGCGAGCGGGAACGGTTGGCCCACTTAAGATGAATACGCCGAACTGGGCATGATTACAGTCGTCCGGACCTGTGTCGTTTTCCTGAAGGTAGAGCGACTCGGTTCCCAGTTGCCCGATGGACCGCCAGTACAAGGCGCCGAAGTGAACCAGCAGATCCGGTTCGACGTTCTTCACGTTTTTGTAGATCTCGCGGGGACGAAAGACGAGATTGCCCATGGGAGCGCCCCGATCGTCCAGTATGGCTTCGAACCTCTGCTGCATTTCGGACTGGAACTGCTCATATTCGGATGGGGGAATGATGCCTTCGGGCTCGCGCCCTTTCACGTTGAAGAACACACGCGCGTAGTATCCGCCTTCACTCCACACGCGTGTTCTCGACCAGTCTACAAGCGAGGGCGAGAACGCCGTAGCTGTATGGATTTCCTCTTTCAGGACAAGTAGTCCTTCCCGCCGTAGCCACTCGTTTACGGCGAAGCCGCCTTCGAGGCGCTGTGCTCCGTGATCCGACACGACTAACACCGTAGTTTCTTCCCCCACGATATCGAGTAACTCCCCGATCTCGCCATCGAGATACACATAGTAGTCGCGGATCGCGTTTTGAAACCGGTCGCCCGGTTCATACTGGCGATGCTCGGGATCGTGAAACTTCCAGAATCCGTGATGCATGCGATCCAGACCGATCTCGACGAATTGGAAATAGTCCCAATCCTTGGTTTCAAGCAGATGCTTGATTACTTCAAAATGTTTCCGCGACATGTCGTAGATCTGGCTGTGGAGCCACTCTTTTTGGTCGGTGCGGAAACCGCGGACATCAACGGGGTACTCGCCCACAACGCTCTCGATCTCTTCTTTGATCTCGGGTGGCCAGGTGTAGGGACTGGTTTTCGAGTCGGGAGTGAGGAAGCAGCCGATGTTAATGCCTTGCAGCTTGCGTGGTGGATAACTCGGTGGGACCGCGACAACGATGGTTCGTTTCCCGCGCGCTCCCAGCACATCCCAGATCGCCGGCGCGGTGAACGATTGCGAGTTCACCACCGCTAGACCTTTATACGTGTGATCCGTCCGGTTGCGGAATCCGTATACGCCGAGCGATCCCGGATCCTGGCTCGTCGACATGCACATCCAAGCCGGCACGGTGATTGGCGGAATGACGCTTTCTAAGCGTCCGTAACATCCACGATTCATTAGTTTCCGGAAATTGGGCAGGTTCTCTTGATGCAGTAAGATCTCGGGCGCGGCGCAGTCCAGTCCAATCACCAGGGTCCTCAAAACGTTTCGTCCTTTCTGCGTTTGTTGTTATCCGAGAAGGATAGCAACAAGCGCTCCTAACTTGTCATCTGGTTTTGCGTAATCTATGCTACACTCAGAAACCATTTCGCGGGGCGCAATCGGTGGAGGAGACACAGCGTTGGCGAATTGCGGTGACCGGGATCGGTCTTGTTACCCCGCTTGGTTTGCTTGCCACCGAAAGCGCTTCTCGAATCCGTAGAGGCGAGGGTGCGGTCGCTTGCGCGCCGGAGGGCGGTGTTGCAACGGCTTCCGTTTCCCCGTTTGATATTGCATCGTGGGTTCGCAATCCGAAGAACATCAAGCTGATGAGCCGGAGTGTGCGCATGGCCCTTTTGGCGACACGCGAAGCTGCCGGCCAAGCGAGGCTGGCCGACGCTGGTGTCGCTGACGATCGTGTTGGCGTCTATGTGGGTTCGGGCCACACCGGTCTCGAGTACGACGAGTTCTTCAAAGCGCTCACGCTAGCGTGGGAGCACGGACGCGAGCAGGATTATAAGTATCTGGGCGGTATGCCGTCACGCTTGCTGGACCGGTACTTCTCGTTGAGGACTCTATCCAATGCGGGTGTGAGCGCGCTTGCGGCTGAGTTCTGCGCGCGTGGAACAAGCAATAACTACGTACAGGGAGAAATCGCGTCCGCCATGGCGATTTACACCGCGTGCGAAGATCTGACAGAAGAGCGTTGCGACCTGGCAATCGTTTGCGGATACGACAGCTTGTTGCATCCTTCGACTATTCTGTCGTTCCGCAACATGTCTTTGCTCGAAGAGTCTTTCGGACTGATTCCTGGCGAAGGCGCGGGTTCCTTGATCTTGGAGCGGGAAGAAGATGCGCGAGCCCGTGGCGCATGTGTTCTGGCTGTTGTAGAGAGCGCCGGTTTCGCCTCACGGACCGCGGATGAAGAACGGCTCACGCCTCGAGCGGATGAGATCGAAGCGGCGACGCGGGAGGCGCTCAATGGGCGAACACCGGACTTTGTTGTCGCTCGGGGACTCGGCCCGGAGCCTGCTAACTTACCGGTTCTAGCAGGTACCCCGGTTGTGACGTTCCAGCGGCAAACCGGATACTTGGGAGCCGCGACTGCAGTGGTCGAATTCGCGCTAGGTTTGCTTACTATAGGCGAGGGACGAGGCCTGTTTCTGTCTTCCAATTTCAGCGGACAGTGTGCTGCGATCGTGGCGAGCCATGCATAGCGAAGAGGTCAAAACACTCGGTTCGCTCTTCTTCTGGAACGTGGAACAGTTCTCGAGCAACGCCATTCAGGCTTGGAAGCCCGCCCGCGAGCAAATCTCATATAGCTCGGCTGAGTTCGCGGGCAATGTGCTGCGCTTGGCCAAATGGCTAGAATCCGCGGGGCTTGCTCCCGGAGACCGCGTGGCCGTCTACTGCGAGAACAGACCAGAATGGCATTGGGTTGATTTCGCTTGCCACCTCACCGGCCTGGTGCTTGTTCCGGTTTACCCGACGCTTGCCGCCGAGCAGGCGAGGCATATTCTTGGCCATTCCGGGGCTCGCGTCGTCTTCTGCGGTGCGGAGCAGACGGAGCATGTCGAGGCTGTGCGTGAAAGATTGCCGGAGTTGCAGCGCTCCATCAGGGTAGACGATCTGCTCTCGCAAACTGCGGCCGCAAGCGAAACGGATCGTGTGCAATTCCAAGAGCGGGCGATGAATGCGGATCCTGAATCGCTGGCCACCATCGTCTACACATCTGGAACGACAGGTACGCCCAAGGGAGTGATGCTTTCGCATCGCAACATCGTTTCCAATCTCCGGAGCTCGATTCAACGCTTGCCGAAGCGGCCAGCGAGACGCGCGCTTTCGGTGCTTCCGCTTTCACATGTGTTCGAGCGGATGCTGTGCTACGGCTATTTCTATCGGGGAATTCCGATAGCGTATGGCGACCCGTATGCGTTAAGAAATTTGCTCGGTGTTTTCCGGCCTTCCGTAATGGGGGCGGTGCCGCGCATGCTCGAGAAGATGCGGGAGGCGATCGAAGCGAAGGTCGCGGAGATGCCGCGGCGCAGACAGAGGATTTCGCAATTGCTGCTCAAAGCGGGCTACGATCGTGTCGACAAGAAAGCAACGGGGATGGCGGCTCTCCATCCGCTTGCCGAGATGTTGATGTTCCGGAAGATCCGTCGCGAACTGGGCGGTGTGGAGGCATTTATTTCTGGGGGCGCGTGGCTCAATCCCGAGCTCGAGCGCTACTTTCGTGCGCTCGGATTCAAAATCATTCAAGGTTATGGTTTGACCGAGACCGCGCCGGTGATCGCTTGCAATCAGGTGGGCTCAGAGCAGATCGGGAGTGTCGGACCCGTGATCGATGGCGTCGAAGTGAAAGTGGCAGAAGATGGCGAAATCCTCGCGCGCGGGCCCAACATTATGATGGGCTACTTTAACGACACCGAAGCGACGGCGCGAGCTTTTCAAGACGGCTGGTTCCGCACAGGCGATCTGGGCCGCGTTGACGAGTGCGGCTACCTCGTGATTACGGGAAGGCGCAAAGAGATGCTCGTGCTTTCAAGCGGGAAGAACATCTACTACGCGCCTCTCGAGCAGGCTTTTCGGCGCTCTCCGCTGATCGAGCAGGCATTCGTGGTGGGCGAACGCCGGAATTACACGGCTTTGATTATCGTTCCCAAAAGGGCGGGTATTCGCGAGGTCGCTGGGGAAAGCGCGGCCGCTTCCGTGAGCGATGATGCGTTGCTTCTTCTCGAACCTGTCCTGATGGCCATTCGTGAAACGATCGAAGAGATGCAGAACGAGTTTTCCCGATTTGAGAAAGTGAAGCGATTTTGTTTTCTGCCCGAGGAGGCGCTGCTCAACCAAGACCTCGTGACGCCGACCCAGAAGGTGCGGAGGAACGTTCTCGAAGCTCAGTTTGCGGCGGCGATCGATAGGATGTATGCGCAGGACGTCCCGTTCGTGATCACATTATCTGACTCTTCCGCCCTTTCGCGGGAAAAGCTTGCCTGATGGAGCTTGCATGATTGAACCCAGTTCGACGCAGATGTCCAAAGAAGAAATCCTGATGAGGTTGAAGCAGATCGCGCAGGAGCAACTCAATCTGACGCCCGAGCAGATCGCGGCCATCGAACCGGATGCGCCAGTGATGGAGGCGTTGCGTTTGGACTCGCTCGCGACGGTAGTGCTGATTTCGAGTGTGGAGCGCGAGTTTGGATTGACGTTCGAGCCGGAGCAATGGCAGGAACTCACGTCCGTTTCGGATCTGGTAGAGATGATCGCGAGGGGCTTCGCCAGTCGCGGAGCGCACGCTTGAAATTTCAAACCCAAAGCGGCACGGTGCTCGATATGCTTTTGTCGCTCGAGCAGGTCAGTACGCGTGGCGCGCGGTTCCTCACGCCCGCGCTTGGGGAGACCTTCTATCCGTATGCTGATCTGCTGAAACGAATGAAGACTGCGGCGGCGACGTTGAAGGCGAACGATGTGCGGCCAGTGGATCGGGTTGCCGTGATTCTGCCGACCTCGGTGTATTTCTTTGATGCGTTTCTGGGGGCGCAACTCGCGGGGGCGATTCCCACGGCGTTGTATCCGCCGTTTCGTCTGGGCAAACTGGACGAGTACTTCGCACGCTTGCAGGAGATGCTGGATCGCATCGAAGCGCGATTTCTGATTACGGATGGCCGGATCAAGAAGCTGCTTGGCGCGGCCACGAGAGCGCAGTCGCTCGAGCGGGTTTTCGATGTGAAGGAACTTGCGGAGCGCACCGAGGCGCGCGCGGAAGACTGGCGGGAGGTGGATTTTGACGAGAATGATCCGGTGTTCCTCCAGTTCTCTTCGGGCACAACGCTGCGGCCAAAAGCTGTCGAGGTCAGCCAGATCAATTTGATCGAGAACCTGAAGATGATGGGAAACACGCTCGACCAGATTTATCGAGACGGCACCGAAGCCGACCGCGGCTGCGTGACGTGGCTGCCGCTTTACCACGACATGGGTTTGGTGGGGTGCCTGTATTTGGGCTTGTCGTACCCGGCGACGGTGACCTACATGGGGCCGGAAACATTTATCGGCCAACCGGCAATTTGGCTGCGAGCACTATCCAAATACAAAGCCGTGATCTCGACCGCGCCCAACTTCGCGTACGGACTGGCGCTGAACAAGATCAAGGATCAAGAAATGGAAGGCGTCGATCTGTCGCATTGGCTGTTGGCGCTGAATGGAGCGGAACCGATCGATACGGAGACAATGCGGAGGTTTGCCGACCGGTTCTCGCGCTGGGGTTTTCGGCGCGAAGCGATGACGCCGGTTTATGGATTGGCGGAAGCGGGACTGGGCGTGACGTTTCCGCCGCTCAATCGCGAGCCGGTTGTCTTAGAATTCGATCGCGATCTTCTGTCGATAGAGGGTCGCGCGGAGCGAGGCGCGGGACGCACGCTTCCTTCGGTGGGCCGCGCTTTGCCAGGTTTGGAGATCGTAGTACGCGATCCCGAAGGCGACCGTGTGCCGGATGGCAGGGTTGGACGAATCTTCGTGCGCGGCGCGTCCATCACGAGAGGCTATTTCCGTGATCCGGAGATGACGGCAAATATTCTTGGACCCGATGGATGGCTGGATACTGGCGATCTGGGCTTCTTCTTCGAGGGCGGTCTTTATATCGCGGGGCGCGTCAAGGACCTGATTATCTTGCGCGGGCGGAACTACGCGCCGCAAGAGTTCGAGGAGCCGCTCAATGACATCGAAGGCGTACGGCTGGGTTGCGTCGCCGCGGTGAGCACGACATTTGAAGGCGAAGGCGAGCAACTCATCATCCTCGCCGAAAAGGATTCGCGCTCGGATCGAGCGGATGAGGAAATCACTGCGGACATTCGCGCGCGTTTGCTTGCCGCAGTTTCGACGACGCCTTGGCACGTCGAAATACTGAAGCCGGGCACGCTGCCGCGCACTTCGTCCGGGAAGATGCGGCGGAGCGAAGCATTGCGGCAGTTCCTTGCGGGTGAGTTGACACCGCCGGAAAAGGTGACCACTCTGCGGATGCTGAAAGAAGTGGCGAAACGCCAAATT
>JAVHMZ010067178.1:0-29254 GCA_034782995.1 Amazona versicolor | reverse complement strand
GCGCAGTACACATACAGGATCGCTCTCGACGGGCTCCGGCGTCTCATCGGCGCTGATCTAACACCGCAACTGCGCGCTGTTGACCTGGTCCTGGAGGACGATCCCTCCGTGCTACCCCCGAAAAGCTCTGTGCTTCCGTTCGAGCAGGCTCTGGCGAGCGCGTTTCAGAAACGGCCGAACGTGAGTGCTGCGCGACGGCGAATTGAGATCGACGATATCAACGCCCGGTTGTCCCGTGACTTACTCCGGCCGCGACTCGATTTGACTGCTCAATTTGCTTCCAATAGTCTCAGTGGTTCACAAGTGCCATTTATCGTTGGTTCAACCGGTCCGCCACCGGTCGGCCAAAATACCGGGCTCGGCTCCAATCTCGGCCAATTACTCGGATTCAATAACCCGAGTTACGGCGGAGGACTGCAATTGACTCTGCCCATCCGGAATAGCGTGGCTAATGCAGCTCTAGCCGACGCGCTGGTCAATAGAGTGCGCGATCGTTATACCGAGCGTCAGGTTCAGCAGCAAATTACCCTGAACGTCCGGCAGGCCATCAATGCCCTCGAATTAGCAGACGCCACGATCGGCGCCGCAACATCGGCGCGCGATCTAGCCCAGAAGAATGTTCAAGCCGAGCAACAGAAGTATGAACTCGGGACGATCACGGCGTTCGAGGTTCTGGATTCGCAGAATCGACTGGCGAGTGCGGAGAGTGCTCTGCTGAACGCGTATGTGACATACCAGGAAGCGCACGTCAATTACGAACGCGCCACATGGACGCTGCTTGATGGAATGGGAATGGTTTTGGAAACACCCAACGTCAAGTGATCGGCAGGCGGTGGGCAACAAGAAGGAGTTCGGATCGAGCTAACGGCGTTCCGGCGCTGTGCTGTCGGTTCGCTTGAGTGGCGAAAAACGGTTTTGCGCAAAGCGAACCGTCGATTTAATTCCTTTGCCTTGTGTGGGTTGATTCGTTAACAGATCCGGTTACTTCGAGTTGTAAACCAGCACGGGTGAGTTGCCAATCACGCGACCGTTGCCATCAAGGCAAACCCACCTGAGATAGACGATCCGTTGTGGCAAGGCGGGAACCTGGACGGAACAGCCAATAGCGCAAGGCACTCCGATCAGGTTTGCGGCTTCCGTTTGTTCGAACAGAAACGGATTGACGGTGTCAACCGGCAGCCCTGGCAACGATTGCGTGGCGCAGGTTTCCTTCCGTGTTGTGCAGAATAGGTCCGCCGGCGCTCCGTTCTCTCCATACCCGAATTCAAGGTAAGCGCTTACGGTCCCGGTGAGAGGTTCTCCTAAGTGAACCGTAAGTGGCTGCATCGCGGCGCGGGGCGTGCTGTCCGCGGCCGGTGGCGGGATCTGGATTGAAAACAGCATATCTCCGACCTCATCCGCCCAACTGGTTTTGAACATTGCCCAATTCCCGTTAGCGAAGGCATGCGCATGCCAAAACGTGTCAGTCAATCGGGCGCGCGCCAACCCCTTGGTTAATACCCGTTGTCCGGTGCCGGTTAGGTCCGTAACAGAATCATCTACTTGGATAAGAGAGTTATAGATCATTCCGCTGTCACCGATACATAGATCAAATTCATCGGGCATGCTGCCTGCCTGTGATGGATAGTGACAGTAAGGGCGTGTGACATAGGGAGCATTGACATATACGTCACCACTGGCCGATCCCATCACGCATTCGTTCGCATGATTGGCGACACAATACTTATACGAATCCGCCACAAGTCCAGTCAGAACATTCCCGGTGGACGGACTACTCACATCCAGTAACAATTTGTACCCACTAGTTGCCCATGTCGCTAGCGTTTTTCGATGCAGCGCCGGCACCTGACTCGCCATAAACTTCCACAACTGCCCGCTGATTCGGGTTGCCGGACTGGCTCCATCACTTGCGACCGAACCCGACAAAGGACCGCCGTTGAATGGGCGTCCGTCGAGGAAGAACGAACCATTGGCGCCGTTTGAAGACCAACCTGGACCTGCCGGATGGCTTTGAACTTGATTTCCTGCAGCGCTGGCTGAAAAGCCCGCAAATGACGGGTTAGTCTGCTGCACGTTAGTCGCACCTATATTGACGAGTTGCGGAACGGAGCCAAAGACGCGGTCCTGGTAACAGATCTGCCCCGCACACCTGGGGTCGAGAGTGTACGAATTGACCATCGTGCCGTTCTGGATGAAGAAGTGCGCATTTATGCCGTTTGCATCGTCGAGAATTGCGGTTCCGTTCTGGTTCCAGCCATGCGGATCGGCAGCATAATTCCAATACCATTCATTCCCCGCAGCGAAGTTAGCCGGCGCCGGATTGGCGTTACAGGTTGTAACAAGTTGAGGATCCGCGACACTTGACGCAACGACACCATTGAACCCCCTTTGAAATGTCCATCGGTTCCCGGCTTTGGTCAGCAGGCGCATGATCTCTGACGTGTTTGCGATCGCAAAGAAATCCCCTGGCTGCGCGGGGCCGATTGCACCCGCCGCACCGCTTTCGATCTCTCCATAACACGCCACGGTCGACGCCGTGCACGGCGATGGGTCACGCGGCTCGCCATCTACGGTGATGGTTGTACACTGAGCGCCCAAAACGCCGTAACTATTCGGGCCGCACGCGGAAAGACCACCTGCCACATTCAACGCACTTGACAATGCCGTTCCACCGGTCACGGTTGAAAGATACGGTCCGACTCCGGGCGTCGTATCTGAGGGATAACTCCAAGGGTAGCTGCCGATCGCAGCCCAGCCAACGATGCTCATCGGATCATTTGACTTCAGTCCGCACCATCGGGCACTCGGGCGATTCCAAGATGGAACAGCGGCCACAACACAACCCGGATTGCCTCCGCCAACGCAGCCCGCGTTGCCGGGTTCTCCGTTCGCTGTTGCTCGAGGATCAAACAGAACCGTCCATCCCAGCGAACCATAAATACTTCGCCAGAAACGAAACACTAATACACCGTGATCAACATAAGCGAGCAGTGGATATAAGTACGCCGCTGTATCGAAAGTCGCATCAAACTGCGCGACGAGTGAACCAATCGTCTGTCCGTTGGTCAACCCAGAAAACGTTAGACAAGGAAGGTTCGTCGGGCTATTTGAAGGATTACAGGCTGGTAAATTTTCCTGCTCTTCTAAATGTCCGGGGCGCGATGTGTTCATTGGCTCCGAGTGGTTTCCGAAATATTTGACGCGCTGCGGGTAGTTCCCGCCGCAATACCAAATGTCCGGATTATTCGCGTCAAAGATAGAGGAGTCAAACACGCCACAATTCTCGTTCTGCGGATTTCCGTAAGTGCCTTGATTTAATGCCAATAAGTGTGCCTCGCCCGTCAGTGAATCAAACCAATACATTGAGCCGTTCTGATAAGTCGAGCAGTTATAACCGTTGTTTCCTGTAGGTCCCGAAACTGTGCCCGTCCCACACAGATCGTACTCCCCGGAATAATCGAAAAAAGGAAATACTCCGTTTTCGTAATTCACCTGGGCGGATTCAACGGAGATCATATCTGCGCTTGCAGTTTTCTTACGAAGAAGCAGCCCGAAGTTCATACCGGTGTAAGGTGTAGGCTGTCCTCTCGTCGTCGCGCAGGAGGAAGTTAGCTGTAATGTCGTGGGGTCAATTAATTGCTGAATCTGGTAACTGACACTGTTGATCCGAACGGTTGAACCGTGTGTCCAGAATGTTGCGAAATAGTCGCCACTGTTCCAACTGACGGTGGTGCTTCCATCGCAAACAACCTGTCCCTGCCGGATCGCGATCTCCGCCCCGTTTAAGGGCCTTTGCCCTGGTGCTTGCCACAGATCGATAGCGGTTCCCAAAGAGCCAAAGGTGTACGAGGCCAGATTAGGCGAGAGTGCTTGCTCATAGGACATTCCGCCGGGGTTACAATTCACGCCATCGATGGTCAAGCAGGTGACAATTTTGCAATCATCGCCCGCTGCCGTTCCGCATTCGCTCCTCGAGATTGCTGCTCGAACCGTCACAGAAAACCAGTTGAGAAACAAGTTATTCGCCGCGTGTGAGCCCTTAAACAAGCTGATATAGCCGTTATAAGTCTGGTCGTTTTGGGGCAGAAGCAAAAGCGTCGCTTGGTTGTTTCCGCGCACGGTGGCAGACTGATTCCCGTCCTGCGCGTTCAGCGCCGCATCGGGATTCGCCCACCCCGTGGTTCGCGTGAACTGAAACGGCTGATTGGCTGCGGTGATGTTCCGGTCCTGAGGCAGCGAGATGCGGCGAATTAGAGCGCCGGTTTGGGGGTCGATAATCTGCTGTGTACGGTCATTCAAACTCAAAGTCGGCCAGGCGTACTCGCCGGGCCGCGAGGCGTCCACCGGGAGCGATTCACCATAGGTGTTTCCGAGCATGACGGATTGTGTATGAAAGGAACCGGAGTCGACATCACCATTGCAAGTGACGCGGAAGTAGTACGTCGTGTCGGCCTGGAGAGCACGCGAGTAAAGAAGTCCATCTACCGCCCGTTCCGCAGTGCGCTTCCCGATCACAAAGACGTTCTTACCATTCGTATGAAGCGCGGCCCGGCTGTCGAGATTGGCGCCTGGAAATTTAATACTATCTATATCGTCCACCAGCGGGTAGTACGAACTGGAAGTACTAACTTCAACGCGACAGGCCTGTTCATCCGGGGGTGAATATCGAATCACAGCCTGTGTGGTGAGCACCGCGTGCACCTCAGTATTCAGAGAGGCTTGAAGCGCGGTGATGCCCACTAACAGCAGAGATCCCATCCAAATGTAGCGTAAGATTTCGTACTTAGTCGTACTTATTAGAAGCTTCACCATGACCGAATTAGTGATTAACCCGGCTTGCAGTTCCGAAGGTGCGATGATTTCGGCGCAGGCCTAAAGAACAGTACGCCAATCCCCTTGCCGCTGGGTGACGCGCTCGCGATCCAGAAACTCCAGTAGGGGTACGGCATATTTCCGTGAGATTCCCGTCCACTCTTTGAATGTCGAGACGGTGAAGCGCTGATGTTTCATCTGATGGAGCAGCGATTTCAATTCCGTGACCGCGGACTCATGTAGCACCAAATCGTCGTTCACGCGGATGAGCACGCGCTCGCGAAGCAAAAGCTGCAGCAGCGCCTGCCCTCGCGCCGCATCGATCTTCGAACTGGAAAGAACCTCTAAAACGGACGGCGCAGCGAAACCAGCTTGTTGAAACGCGCTGATGATGGCACCCCGCGCGCGCTCCTCGTCTTGCGCAAGCACGACCCGATGGGTGCGATGGCGGACGCGATCTCCTTCGATCGCGATCTCAGTAAGTCCGGCCAGCGCGGCATCGAACACGAAGGGCGGCGCTTTGGGCAACACGCGCCCTTTCAGTTCGTGCTTGGGCATGCCCGGCGACAGCGGAGAAGCGCGGTGGTAGTCGCGCAACTCTCGCAAGAGATCAGCGCGTCGCGCCTGCAGCCACGTCCGTCCCAGCACCCAACCGTGAGCCTGAAGGACGGACATTCCCCCTTGCTGCGCGTGACGAACCGCTTCGCTCACCCCCAGGCCCAACCGCCGCGCCAGTTCCGTTGCGCTCAACCCGATCTCGCTCTCGTCAACCAAAAGCTTGAGCTTGGACACCAGGTCATCCCCGCTCAGAACGCGCAATCTCTCGACGAGCGCTGAGGCGTTCTTGCGAGAGGGGGGTTGGGCGTCCCAAACAGTCCCGCCGGCGATGGTGACAACGGGCGAAAACTGCCTCAAGATGAACCGGTCACCCGGAGCGAGCACCGTCGGCTTGCTGAAGGTAAGCCGCGCAAATGCGGAACTGCCGGGGGAGAGCGCGCTGGCCTGGAGCAGCCGCACTGTCGCCTGGCACTCATCCGCTCCCGCATGGAAGTGAACTGGCGTCCGGCTTTTCAGCCCGCGCGCGGAGCGAAGCAGTTCCACCGAGCAATCTACTTGTTGCGTCGGTTCGAAGCAACCGCGCTCGGCCAACACCATTCCGCGATGGATCTCGTGCGCATCGATCCCTGCCAGATTCACCGCCGTCCGCGTTCCGGCAACGGCGGACTCTACCGTGTACCCGTAGGTTTGTAATCCGCGCACACGCAGGATTTTGCGTGAAGGGAGCAGTTCCAATTCCTGCTCGCGCGCGATCGACCCCGCGACGAGAGTCCCTGTTATAACGGTTCCCCAGCCTCGCATCGCGAACGCGCGATCAATGGGCAAACGAGCAGGCGCGCTCTCGTTTCGCAAAGACACATCGCTTGCGACGCCGCGCATAACTTCTCGTAACAGTGGAAGTCCTTCGCCGGTAACTGCGCTTACCGCAACAATCGGCGCGTCTTGAAGAAAAGAACCCGCGACAAACTCTTCCACTTCCAGCTTGACTAATTCCAGGATGTCTTCAGAAGCCGCGTCGCACTTAGTTAAGACGATTACGCCAGCGCGAATCCCTAGGAGCCGGCAGATGTCAAAGTGTTCTCTGGTTTGCGGTTTGATTGACTCATCCGCCGCAATGACAAACAAGACAAAGTCAATTCCACTAACCCCGGCGAGCATGTTCCGTACAAATCGCTCATGTCCGGGAACGTCGACGAAACCCAGACGGATTTCGGGCGTAAGTTGTAAGTGAGCAAAGCCCAAGTCGATCGTGATCCCGCGCCGCTTTTCTTCCGCCCAGCGGTCTGTGTCCACTCCCGTCAGGGCTTTAACCAGCGAAGTTTTGCCGTGATCGATGTGGCCAGCGGTGCCGACGATAATATCTTTCATGAGGCCGATCCCATCCTAATATTGCGCCCGGGTCTCGTTGAAATCCTCTGTGGAACAACCGCTCCCGTGCGGTCGCGGCTCATTCAAGAGCTCGCAAGCAGGGAAGTTTGGGGCGTTCGTTTTTACCGGCACGAAAATTTTCTTGCGGGGTCATGATCACGCTCATCTTTGCGGTGGTCGTCGCCGTGTTGTTGGCCGGCTCTCTTGTGTATTGCCTCATCGCCGTTCGGGCGGCAGCAGTGTACCGGCGCACCCGGGCAGATCCGTCCCCGGCGATGCCGTTTATCACCATCATGAAGCCACTCTCAGGAGCCGAGGATGGACTTCGCGAGAACCTGCGCAGCTTTTTCGAGCAGGATTACCCGGAGTTCGAAATCATCTTCGCCGTCGAAGCCCCGGAAGATCCGGCTGCGCGAATTGCCCGGGAAGTGATGGCCGAATTTCCGCAAACCCATTCCCGTCTCATCCTCAGCGGACCATCGCTCACACCGAATCGCAAAGTGCACAGCTTGGCCGCAATGTATGCCGAAGCCCGATACGACATCCTGCTGATGGCAGATAGCGACGTTCGCGCCGGCCCGGACTTACTGCGCGTTGTGTCTAACGAGTTTGCTCAGGAAAACGTTGCGCTTGTTACCTGCCCGTACCGCGCCAGCGCCGGTCCTTCGATCTGGACGGCAACCGAGGCAATCGGACTAAATACAGAATTTCTCCCTCAGGTTCTTGTAGCCCGAATGCTCGGCGGTATGGATTTCGCGCTTGGTCCCACATTAGCTATTCGACGCACGGCGCTGGATGCGATTGGTGGCTTCGCTTACTTACAAAATTTTCTGGCCGAAGATTTCGTGATGGGCAAACGAGTGAGCGAGATGGGTGGACGTGTCGTCCTTTCTTCGTATTTGGTTGAACATCGCTTAGGAGCGCAAGAATTCCGCAAGAACTTCGCGCATCGGTTGCGCTGGGCTCGCAGTACACGGCGCTCGCGGCCGGCGGGCTACATCGGCCAGGTTTTTACAAATCCGATTCCGATCGCCATCTTGCTTACGGTTCTCATCCCCCGTGCCTGGCCTGCCTTGCTGTTGGCGGGAGCCTTTCGCGCATGGGTGGCGTGGGCGACTGCCTTCCGCATCCTACGCGATCCGCTCACGCGCGATTACTGGTATCTTGTTCCCCTGCAAGATGTCGCAAGCTTCCTGGTTTGGCTTACCGGATTTTTCGGATCGGCAATAAACTGGCGCGGAAAGGTTCTCAAAGTCACCCGAGACGGGCGGTTCGGAACCGGGTAAGTGATGCGCCGTCACTGTTCACGACACTCTCAAGAGTGTATGGCGAAATCTTACAAACCTGACACCGCATCAAAGCACGTTCAGCCAAGCGGAGGTATACTGAAACTCACACCCATCGGACCAACTCTTGACTCTCGGCGTTGGCTCTTCTTGGCGCGCACTTTCTGTCGCATATGAGCGTCGAATGCCCCGTCTGCCACACGAGCAATCCCGCGGGAGCTCCGGCTTGTCAGAAATGCTTAACCCCAATTGATTTAGGGGGCGCAACGCAGGCTATCGAGCCCGACACGTTGTTCAGCTCGGACTCGACTTCCGGATTTGCTTCCACCGGCTCGCGATGGGCGAACGCGCGCGCGGATAGCTACGTCGATGGCAGCCACGCCGTTGGGCCGGGTAGCTTGCTTGCCGGCCGCTACGAAATTCTCGCTCTGCTCGGCGAAGGCGGCATGGGGTCAGTTTTCAAAAGCAGAGATATCGAGCTGGACCGCATTGTCGCGCTGAAACTGATTCGCCCCGAGCTTGCCAACAACGCCGAGATCCTGCGCAGATTCAAGCAGGAAATCGTCCTGGCCCGCCAGATCACGCATCGCAACGTCATTCGGATCTTCGATCTCGTTCTTGCCGAAGGCCGCAAGTTCATTACGATGCAGTTCGTTGAAGGCCGCGATCTCATGCGAGCCATCGTCGACCGTGGAAAGTTTCCTCCGGAGGAAGCCGTCGGCATCTTTAAACAGGCGCTGCTGGGGCTCGAAGTCGCCCATCAGGAAGGCGTCGTTCATCGCGACCTGAAGCCGCATAACATCATGCTCGATACCGGCGGCAAAGCGTATCTGATGGATTTCGGCATCGCGCGTTCAATCGAAGCCGTGGGAATGACGCGCACCGGCGTGCTCATGGGCACGCCCGATTACATGTCTCCGGAACAGGCACGCGGCGAACGAGCCGACGCGCGTTCGGACCTGTTCTCGATGGGCGTGATCCTGTTCGAGATGCTGACGGGAAAGCTTCCTTACCAGGCGGCGACTCCCATGGGCGCGCTCGTCAAACGCACTCAGGAGAGAGCTCCCTCGGCCCGTCAGTTCGATGCGTCAATACCCGAATATTTGGACGCGATCGTCGCGCGGTGTCTCGAACGCAATCCCGACATACGGTATGAAAGCGCTTCCGCGATTCTTCAGGATCTTGACTCCGAACAGAATCCCAATTTGACGCGTGTTGATGCGGATCGCCGTAGCCTCGCCGGACTTGCACCGGGAACCGCGTTTGGCCCTCGTTACGAAATCGAGCAGTTGATTGGCGAAGGGGCCATGGGCAGTGTGTACAAGGCACGCGATCGCGACCTGGATCGCACAGTCGCTCTGAAGCTGGTTCGTCCCGAGCTAGCCGGCAACACGAGCAGCATGGAGCGGCTCAAGCAGGAAATCCTGCTCGCCAGCCGGATCTCCCATAAGCACATCCTGCGCACGCATGATTTGGGCGACGTGGATGGAGTCAAGTTCATTTCCCTGGCCTATGTCGAAGGCCAGGACTTGCATCAGCTCATTCGCAGTCACGGGACGTTGCCGGTCGAGCAAGCGCTCGACATCGGCAAACAGATTTGTCAGGCTCTCGAAGCCGCGCACGGCGAAGGTGTGGTGCATCGCGATCTCAAACCACAGAACGTGCTCGTGAACGGTGAGGGTCAGGCGTTTGTTTCCGACTTCGGAATCGCGACTTCGCTCGAAGCGGGCACATCCGGCGAAATGCTCGGCACGCCGCGATACATGCCGCCCGAGCAGATCGAAGGGCTTCCGGTCGATCATCGCGCCGATTTGTACGCGCTCGGACTCATCCTTTATGAGATGGTCACGGGTGATCTCCCGTTTGCGAGCGAGACGGTCATGCAGGCGATGTTTCAGCGCGTCACGCAAGCGCCGCGCAATCCGAAACTGCTCAATCCGGATCTCCCCGATGACTTCACTGCCGTCATCCTGAAGGCCATCGAGAAGGATCCGAACTGCCGCTATCAAAGCGCGAGAGAGATGCTGAACGCGTTGGAGGGCGTCGGCAAGGCAGCGCTTGTACCGGCAACTACGCCTGCCAGCCGCTCTTTACGTAAACCACTTTGGATCGCGGCGGCTGCGGCGGTGGCTGGATTAGCGCTGGTGTTCGCAATTCCCGCAAGCAGGAACAAGGTCCTGAGCTGGAGTGGCGTTGGTGCAGACGGAGAAACATATAGAGGTCCGGCTCGCTATCTTGCCGTGTTGCCGTTGCGCGTTTCCGGCGATGATCCTCAGCTTGCGCTTGCGGCGGATGGAATTACCGAAGCACTTTCTACCCGCCTCGGCCAACTCAAGGCAATCCACCTCGCGTCTCCCACGGCTGCGGCCAGAGTGAATCAGCAGGATTCTTTGCAAAAGATCGCTCACTCACTTGGCGCGAAGCTGATTCTTTACGGAACGATTTACCGGCAGGGCGACAAGCTCCAGATTGTTCTCAGCCTCAATGAGCCGGAGACGGGGCAACGCCAGTGGACCCACCAGTTTACCGGTCTTCAACAAGATATTTTGGTTCTTCAGGACGAGATCTACAACCAGCTCATATCGGTCCTCGGTCTTAAGTTGACGAGTGAGGAAATGGCGCGCGGTGTTTCCCGGCCCACCGACGATATCGATGCATGGGGCTCTTACTTGAAAGGACGCAGTCTGCTTCGCGGCAAACGCGATACCCAAACCATGCAGCAGGCGCTTGACCTGTTTGAGCAAGCGTCCAAACGCGATCCGAATTTTGCTCTAGCTTACACCGGCACGGCGGACGCGAGCCTCGCGATGTACGATCTGACGAAGGACGCTGTATGGACCAATCGCGCTTTGGGTGCAGCTAATCGCGCCGAGCAGATCAACGACAAGCTGCCGGAAGTACACTTCTCGTTGGGCAGCGTTTATAACGCAACGGGGAGGACCGCACAAGCGATCGCCGAGCTGAAGCACGCGCTCGAGCTAGCCCCTAACTCCGACGAAGCTTATCGCCGGATCGGCCGCGCTTACCTGAATTCCGGCCGGAACGACGAGGCTTCGAAGGCGTTTCAAAAAGCCGTCGATTCCAATCCTTATTACTGGCTGAACCAGAATCTTCTCGGGATCGCTCAGGTTGAGGCGAGTCACTACGATGCAGCGTTAGGAACATTCCGGAAGGTCACGGAGATCGATCCCAACCGGGCCAGTGCCTGGGAAAATCTGGGGAGCGTTTATCACTATTTGGGTAAGCCGCAGGAGTCGGTCAACATGTATCGCAAGGCTGCGGGCCTACAACCTTCCGACGAGACTTATTCGAATCTCGGCGCCGGGCTCTACTTTCTGGGTAAGTGCGACGAAGCGGCAAACTACTTTCAGAAAGCGTTGGATCTGAGTCCGAACGATTACACGTCCCCTGGTAATCTGGCCGGCGCCTACACATGTTTGGGGCAGAAGTCAAAGGCCGACGAGATGTACGATCGTGCCATCAAGCTTGCTCTGCAGGCGCTGCAGGTCAATCCGAAACAAGCGGCGATCTTAGGAACGCTGGGGACTTACTACGCTCATCGGGGTGATCACACTCGCGCGCTCGAATACGCGCGCCGCGCTCGTTCCGTTGATCCGAAGTCCAAAGAAGCGATGTACCAGCAGGCAGTCGTTTTCACACTGACCGGCGATTCGCGGCAAGCGCTCAATGGGTTGAAAGAGGCCATCGATAGTGGTTATCCGGCAAGCGAGGCCGCTACGGATCCGGATTTGAAGAGTTTACAGAAGGATCCCGTTTTTCAGCAGCTAGTGAAGCGCAAGGTGTAGGGTGTGTTGGTTGTGGACTTATTGCAGTGCGTAACTGCCTTTTCCCCGGGCGAAGGATAGCGACGGATTACAAGAGTCAGAGTGAACCGACAACTGAATCCGGCCATTGTCGAGGCCTTTCTTGGCCGGCAAGAGGACCCATTCATAGGTGCCATTCTCATCGGTTTTGCCAGTTCTGGTTTGTTTCTCGCCTTCTGAAACACCTTCCACGTCAAGAGTTGCTCCGGGTTTGAATCCCTTCGCGGATAACGCCACGGCTTCCGCGTTTGGAGTAATGAGAGTAGCCTCCACCGTGCACGCTTTGTCCACTCCCCGAACGGGAAAGGGAACCACACTCGCATATGCTCTTGCGGATTGATCGGCCGAAATCAAGGCAACGCGTTTGACTTCCCCTAAGCCGCCCTCCACCTCCAGGTCGATCGGGTCGTTCGGCTTGTCTGGCGTTCCGCACTTTGTTTCCGATGTTCCCGCGCAAATCGCCAAACCGGATTCGTCCAAAGTGACTCCGGGCAGGTTAGTTTGGGGTTGACTGCCTGTGAGCCAAAAGACAAGCGAATAGATGTTGTTTTTCGGAAGACCGAATGCCACCATTCGATATTTGACGACTGTCCGTCCGTTTGTAACAACACGCGAAAATTCCTTCAGATCGAGAGTCGCCCCTGCACTGCTCGCCTTCACTCCCCACGCACGCTGCATCGCAACGAGCTTTTTCAGCTTCGCTTGAGCAGATTGCTCGTCAGGCGCTTGAGCTAACAAGAGCTGAGTGGCCGCGAAAATGTTCATCATGAGCGCAAATTTGAAATTTTGGGAGGTCATGCGATGTCGTCTCTCCTTTTGGCAGCTCTTGCCCCAAGCGCGTATCCGACGCATCCTAAGACAGGATCAGTTAACAGCCAAACCGCCCACCACTGTTCTCCATCGTTTGGAGGACAGAAGAGCCCCAATAGATTTTGGCCCAAAGTTGATTGCAAAAGCACATGTAGTAGCAGCGCAGTCATGAACATTACGGGCAGAACCCAAATCCAACGTCCTGCAAGCGCGAACTGAGGATATCGTGCTTCAATCAAACGGGCACAACGGAAGGTCGGCACAGCAGCCAAACCAATAATAGTGATCGTCTCTAGCGTCCTCGCGACAGCTCCAAATTGACTTCACCAAGCCGGTAGTTCCAGCGTAATTAATCCCCAAACCACGGAGAGTATCCAGACACCCACCTGCTGGACCAAAAAGTCCAAAAATGCAGTGTCCCGGGGACTTCCGTCTCGAACACTAGCAATATTGCAATGAGTAACCCAAAACTAAGGGGAAGGTTACTTCACCTGCTCCTCAACCAAAAATTGTTCTATCTTCCCATTCGGCATCACATACACATTCAAACGCACAGTCTGCTTCTCAAACTCCGCATCGTAAGTGCGATGAGTCATGCCGCCGCGCAGATTCTCATCGGACTGTTTCACTGCCTTCAGCTTGCCTAAGTTCTGAAGAGAAGTCTGGTAATCCTTCAACGCAACTTCGTTGAAGTATGAGTTCGCGTTATCGGTGAAAGCAGCGCGGTCGATCTTGCCCTCCCGCAACATCCCGAGTATCGTCTTCACTTGTTCCGATTCCGCCTCGCTACCCTTAGCGGATGGCGAGAGCAACGCTCCGAGAATGTTTCTCGCTAACGGGAAGATCAGGTTGATGCCGTCCTCATTGGAAAGAATCGTAACGGAGATTTTCGGTCCAGGAACCACGCCATTCGTGGCCAGGAAACCGGAAACTTCGCCACTGTGAACAATCACAGGCTCGCCGTTAAAATCGTTCAACTGCAGACCTAGCCCATAGTGCGTGCCCTTTCCGTCCGCGAGCTTCATCTCTTGCGTCCACTCCTTGAATGATTCCGGGGAGACGAGCTTGCCCTGCAGGAACGCGATGTCCCAACGGGCCAGGTCCGACGGAATCATGCAGAGCTCGCCGCCGGCGAAATACCACCCGGACGCTTCGCGCGCAACCGGACGGGGCGGACCTAGCGCAAACCGCGTATAGGCCACCGCATCCGCCGGGTTCCGCGTTTCGCAATCACCCGCCGTTTGCATTCCGAGCGGAGTGAAAAACGTGTCACGAAGGAACGGAACCAGCTCTCGCCCGGAAACCCTTTCGAAAATCATCCCAGCGATCGAGTAGTTCGTATTGCTATATTGCCAACGCGTGCCGGGATCGAAATTTAATGGCTTCTTCGCCCAACGATCGAAAATCGCCATCGTGGTGGTCGAGTGCGTCCACTCGGGAATGATGTAATCCTGCGGAGCGAAGTCCTCATACCCGGCCGTGTGCGAAAGCAGTTGCCGAATACTTACCTCATTTGCGCGAGTCAGTTCCGGAAAATACTTAGAAACTTTATCGTCCAGCGAGAGTTTCCCTTGCTGCTGCATCAGTAACAAAGCGGCGGCGGTGAACTGTTTACTGATCGAGCCCACCGCATAGCGTGTTGTGGCGTCAGCGGCGCGACCTGCGGCAATGTCCGCCATGCCCCACGCTTTCGCGTAAACGATTTTCCCCTCCCGTGTCACCGCGACCGATACGCTCGGCGCTCCACTCCGTTTCAGAGCACCCGAAATCATCTCGTCCAATTGCGCGGAAACCGGATCAGCGCTGGTCTGCGCCGACGCCCAGCGCACAGCAAGACCAAAACAGCAGGCAACACGGGAGAGTCTCACAACGCAAATCATACCCGCTTATGCCTGCTCCTGCGAACCCACGAGATGATTGACCATGCGCTTCCCCCGACCGAGATGGCCACAATGGCGAGCACGATCGCCTGCACCACAGGAGACTGCACCAACCGCAGTACCCGTTCGCCATAGAAAACAGCCAGCCACCCTTCGAGTAGAAACCGGGCGAAGCGCGCCACCGCAATGATGCCGAGTAATCTCCAACGCGGATACTGCAGCGCCGCGGACACAATTACGAAAACGGTGAAAGGAAACGGCGGCGGCATCAGCGAGGCAAACGCAAGCATCACGCCCGCGCGTTTCCCGACTTGCCGTTGCACGTACGCAAGCCTCCGTGGAGACACACGACCTTGAAGCCCTGCTTCTCCTCCTTTCCGGCTCACCGCGTCCGTGATGAAACAGCCGAGCACCGAGCCAGCAGCGGCCATCGCCGCGTAATAAATTACGCGATCCGGGTGCTGCGAAGTGAGCAGCACAATCAGCAAATCGTTTCCCAGCGGGAAAAAGAGAAACGAGGAGTCGAGCATTCCGAGCAGGACCAGCCCAAAGCCGCCCAGCGAAATGAACACTCCCGCAAGCCGGGCCAGCAGTTGATTCATTTGGGAGAACCGGGCGGTGTCAGCAACAACGCGGGCGAGCGTATTTCGCGCGCATGCGTTCGGCGGAGAATCGGCGCCAGTTCTCGCCAGAGTGACTAACGCCGTGCGCTGTTAAGTAGCGCCGGTAGGCGTTCTCGTCGCCAATTTCACGCAGAAGCGCGAGGATAAAATGAAGTAGTTGTCTCAAACGGTCCCCGGACGCAGAGCGCTTCTGACAAACGGCGCCTCGCTAACATGCCGGGCGGCGTGACCGGCCGACACGCGCCACCATACCCGAATCGAATCGAGCGCGATCACGCAAACGAGTCCGGCCAACACTGCGCAAAGCACCGCATCCAACCGCGCGTTAAACAGCAGCGTTTGCGTTTCTGCCACGCGTGCGGCGCTGACCGTACCGTGATCGAGCGCCGTTTGCAAAACGCGTGCTTGAGCCAGAAATCCGACCCGCGGCAACGGAGAGAAAATCTTCTGCCACGCGGCGGTGAGCGTTACTGTTAACAGCCATGCCAGCGGCACTGCAGTAATCCACGCGAATCGCCAACCCCGCATTTTCAGAATGACCGTTGTCGCCACGCAGAGCGCAATGGCCGCCAGTAGCTGATTCGCTATGCCGAACAATGGCCACAGCGAGTTAATCCCGCCCAGCGGATCGCGCACGCCATTGTACAGAAAGTATCCCCAGCCGCAAACTACGGCGGCACTCGCGCCCCAAACGCCCGGGAGCCAGCTGGTGCGCCCCAGTGGTTTCCAAATTTGACCCAGCGTATCTTGCAACATGAAGCGGCCCACGCGCGTTCCCGCATCGATGATCGTCAGGATAAACAGCGCTTCGAACATGATGGCGAAGTGATACCAGAACGCCATCAGTGCACGCCCGGTCACGCCGGCGCCAGTCCAAGACGAAAAGATCTGGGCCATCCCGAGCGCGAGTGATGGAGCGCCTCCGGTGCGTCCGAACAACGTGAGCTCGCCGACGTCATGCGCCAACACCTGCATCTCGGCGGTAGTTACCGGAAAGCCCCAAGCGGTGATCGTCGCTACTGCAGCGTTTGCCGTTTTGCCGACAACACCCGCGGGCGCGTTCACCGCAAAGTAAACCCCCGGTTGCATGACGCTCGCCGCAATCATGGCCATAATCGCAACCGAGCTTTCGAGCAACATCGCGCCGTAGCCGACCGGGCGCGCATGCGATTCATGCGCGATCAGCTTCGGTGTCGTGCCTGAAGAGATTAGCGCATGAAAACCGGAGATCGCCCCACAAGCGATCGTGATGAAACAAAACGGAAAGATCTTCCCCGCAAACACTGGGCCCGTTCCGTCCGTGAATCGCGTCAGCGCCGGCATCAGCAGCGGGGGATGCACGGCGAGGATTCCAAGCGCAAGAAGGAAAACCACTCCCAGCTTCACAAACGTGCTGAGGTAATCGCGTGGGGCGAGCAGCAGCCACACCGGCAACGCGCTCGCCAAGAATCCATACACGATGATGGCGAACGCCAGCGTCATTGCCGGCCACGTGAACCAGTGCGCCAACCAAGCGGTTTCGGACACCCACTGTCCGCTGAACACGGCGGCAACCACCAACACAAAACCGATCAGGGAACATTCGAGCACTCTCCCCGGCCGCAGATAACGAAGATATATGCCCATGAACAAGGCAATCGGCATCGTGGCTGCAATCGTGAATGTTCCCCACGGGCTGCCGGCTAACGCATTCACCACGACCAATCCCACCACGGCCAGTAGAATGATCATGATCAACAGGACGGTCACGAGCGCGACCGCGCCGCCCAACGTTCCGATTTCCTCGCGCGCGATTTGCCCGAGCGATTTCCCATCCCGCCGTATGGACGCAAACAGAATCACGAAATCCTGAACTGCGCCACCGAGCGCAGCACCCGCAATAATCCAGAGCGTACCCGGAAGATATCCAAACTGTGCCGCCAGCACAGGACCCACCAGCGGGCCCGGCCCTGCGATCGCTGCAAAGTGATGGCCGAATACGATCCATTTATTCGTGGGTTCGAAATCGTGCCCGTTGCGCAATCGCTCCGCGGGCGTGGCGCGCCGGTCGTCAAGAGACATCACGCGCGTCGCAATGAACGCGCTGTAGAACCGATAAGCGACTGCGTACGTGCACACTGCCGCGGCAATTAGCCAAACGCTGTTCACTGATTCGCCCCGGCTCGTGGCTATGATCGCAAGCGCAGCCGCTCCAGTGACGGCCACTGCGATCCATGCAATCCGAGCCGCGAACTTCCGCATCCTAATCCGCGGCGAGACTGTTCAGAAGGCGATAACTGGTTTCGCCGCGCGGGAGCAGCACGGACTGCACCACGCGATTCTCTTCATCTAGGATTCCGACGTATCGCTCAACCGAGTTGTCCTTCAGAAGAACTGCCCGGAAACCCCGATGCGGATATTCCAGAATGTGAAACTGCTCGCCGCGCGATCCCCTGGTCGAGTGCGCTTCGGCCGGCTCGCCCAACGCATGGACCACGCCTTCATAATCGTCTGAAGCAGTCAATCCGAGATACGTGCGGTCGAGCGAAATTGCGATGGCGCGGCGACTTCCGGTGCCCTGGAAAGAGTAACCTGCGACCGCGAGACATCCGAGAACGCCGAGCGCGATTGCTCCTCCGGCTAACCGGCTGGTCCGTGCTTCGGTCCTGCTTTCTAACCGAATTCCAATGACGGGCGCCGGCTCCTGCCGTTCACGAGGAGGCCGCGTCACATCATCTGAAGGGAGCGGCATCTCAAGCACGCGTCTCCGATGCGGCAACACCGCGCCGTTGCGCAACTCAAGCTGCTGACGAAGCCGCACAGCTGGTGGGTAACCCACGCGATGCAACTCGCCCACGAATCGCCGCGGAATCCAAAGGTCACGTCCGGTTGCTGCGTTGCGCACGAGCACTTCGGACCATGTTGCCTGACGGAACATCCAACGATTGGGTTCGGCGCTTAAGATCGGCGGGTCGAAACCGAACGCGCGCCCCTCAAGGCGCTCCCACGTCGGCGGAATTGGAGCGGCCGGCATCACAACACCATCCAGAATATCTCAACAAGCGCTTTCTCCTCTTACGTCAAACGTCGAGCGACTCTAGAATGGCGCTCGCCTCGGTAGCTTCCACGCGAATGGGGTACGGGATCCGTTGCGGCGTTTCCGCCTGATCTAAAGCCGCAAACAACGCCATTTTCGCTACCGCATATCTCTCTGTTGGCGTCAATTCCCGCTGTGCCCGCGCTTCCCACTCCGCGGGAGCTGCCGATGTGATCAACACGATGAGCTCAAAGCCTCTCCGCCGATCTTGCGTCACATCGAAGTAGTAGGCGTTCCCCTCTTGTGTCGCCTCGTGCCGAGCAAACTGATATTGATACACATACCCGCTCGCTGCCGAATAAGTCTTTGTTCGCGGCTTACTGATCACGCCGGGCTGCCCGTTGTCGCCATGCCATACTGTAGAACGGTTCGCACCCGAATTATGCTGTCCTCGAACGCGTCGAAGGAAATTGTCGCCGCGCATAGCCCCGATTCAGATGATGCTTTTATGTTTTACGCGTTAGCTACGCGTAAAGTCCGTTCCCACTCGGTCCATTTCCGGCATGTCTTGTCGGATATCGAAACTCTCAATCGCAAAGCAACGGAAGGCGCTTATGAACTCACTGCCATCTCCTATCACGCCTATCCATATATTGCCGATAAGTATGTGCTGATGGCCAGCGGATCGTCGGTCGGTGACGGCTACGGTCCGATGTTGGTGTCGCAAAAGCCATTAGACCGTAGCGAACTGAAAGGCAAACGCATTGCGGTTCCCGGCAAGCTCACCACGGCTTACCTGACGTGCAAGATCTTCGAGCCAGACTTCGAGCCCATTGTGACTCCCTTCGACAAGATCCTGGAAACAGTGCAGGCGCAAGGAGCCGACGCGGGCCTCATCATACACGAAGCGCAACTCACTTATAACCGTGCGGGTTTTCATCGCGTGGTCGATCTGGGCAAGTGGTTTAAGGAAACTTACGGGCTTCCACTGCCGCTCGGTGGCAATGCTCTGTTACGTTCGCTCTCACCCGAAGTGCGAAGTGAATGCACTCGCATGATGCGCGAAAGCATCAAGTACGCGCTCGAGAATCAGGACGAAGCGCTGCAGTATGCGATGCAGTTCGCGCGCGATTTGGATCGCGGCCAAGCCGAGAAGTTCGTCGGCATGTACGTGAATCACTTCACCGTCGATTGCGGCGAAGTCATCCCGCAGGCCGTTCGCAGATTGCTCGATCTCGGCTATCAGGCGGGCATTATTCCCCACCGCGTAGAAACGGAATGGGTCCGCTGAGCGTGCGCGCGCGATGGCCCGCGCTGATCTTTCCGGTTATCTTCCTCGTAGCGATTGTTTGCGCGCAGAGCCCGAAAGAAGTTCGCAAAATCGCGAAGCAAGGCCCCTCCGCTCTTCCCGAACTCACCAAATTTCTATTGAACCCCGATACGAAAGTTCGCGTTGAAGCGGTCAAAGGCATGATCGAGATTGGAGGTCCGCGCACAATCGATCCGCTTGTCGAAGCGACGCGGGACAACGATCCTCAAATTCAATCTCTCGCCGTGAGCGGGCTGGTGAACTTTTATCTTCCTGGCTACGTTCGAACCGGTTTTGCCGCGCCGATCCGTCGCGTGGGCGCCGACATCCGCTCGGTGTTCACAAATCCGGATGAGCAGATCATCGAACCTTATATCAAGGTCCGCCCGGATGTCATCAAAGCTGTGGGCCGGGTCGTCCAAACGGGCGCAAGCCTCGATGCTCGTGCTACCGCAGCCCGTGCAGCCGGCGTACTGCGGGGGAAAGAAGCGGTCCCGGATCTCCTCGCCGCTCTTCGCTCCAAAGACACCGACGTTCTCTTGGAAGCGATTATCGCCCTGGAGAAGATCCACGATCCCGCGGCATGTCCTGGCATGCACTTTCTACTTCGCGATCTGAGCGAAAAAGTGCAGATCGAAACCGTTCAAGCCCATGGCGTTCTCGGCTGCCGGAGCGCCCGGCCCGAACTGCGTGATGTGCTTAAGCGAACCGACCGCGAAAAGGTCCGGCGTGCTGCTTTGTCCGCTCTGGCCATGATGCCGGAATCGGCTGACCGTGGCACGTTCTCCTCCTATCTGGAAGATCCGGATGATCGTCTGCGCAGTGCGGCGGCGGAAGGCTATGCCCGCCTAGCAGACATCGAAGACGCGCGCAAGGTCGAAACCGCCTTCGAGTCCGAGACAAAGCCCCTGCCGCGTCTCGCGCTGGCGTTCGCGCTTGTCATGGAAGGAAATCTCACCCTGACTGAATACGCACCACTGCGTCATCTCATTAATGCGCTGAACAATAATGCATTCCGTGAATATGCCGCCGCCTATCTGACGGAATTGGCTCGAAACCCGGAAGTCCGCCGCGCTCTCTCCTCCGTTATCGACTCTGGAACCCGCGACGAGAAGATGGGGCTCGCTCGCGTCATTTCGGCTAGCGGCGACCGCGACAGCATTGTCATTCTGGAAAAATTGAGTCACGATCCGGATCCAGCCATCTCGGAGGAGGGTGTCCGGCAGCTGCGAAACCTTCATGCACGAATTTAGTTTGTGATCGGATATACCGTTCCGCCTAAAGTGTGATAGGCTGTAGCGGAATATGCGTCTGTTGTGGATATCCCTCCTCGGCGGTGTCCTTGCCGCTTCTCTCTCCGCCAGCGGCGTGAACATTAAGCTCTCCGGCAATCAGGATCCGCCCTGTGGTCCGGGAACGCCGTTTGTTTGTGTCACCGGCGATACGTTCCAGATCTCCACGAACGGTTCTGGCGGTGGTTTCTTCGACGGCGTAAACGGTCGTAGCTCCAACATCACCCAACTCGATTTCAACCTGGCTTACCTGGATTCCGGCTGTCCCAGTGGAAGCCCGACACCGGTGCAAGTGAGTTTCGATCCGAGCTTCTTTCAATTCACCACTCAAAGCTTCAGCGAAACATCGAACTCGACTTGTTCATCCCAATCTGGCGTGGCCGACTTCACCCTCGCGCTGAGTTTTCTCAACGGTATCCCAGTTGGTGACGAGTTCCAGATCAGTCTTAACACGGACGGCTCCTCCAGCTCGAATGCGGCTGGTGGCTGGGTGCCTAACGAGACCTTCACAGTATCCACGGTTCCTGAGCCCCGCTCGACCCTTGCCGTAGCCGGCGCTCTCGCGCTCCTGCTCTTTACCGTCGCCCGCCGCCGCGCTCGGGCCTAGTAGTTTCGGGATTGGCCACCTCGGGTGTCCGTTCCTGGACACCCTGATCCCGAAAACTGAACCAAACTTCTCGTCTCTTGGCTTAATTTTCATCAACTTCGTCCGGCGCGAGGATTGCCCCCTTCAAATCATGCCGAACATCCTGCTGGCGGATGATCAATACGAGATCTTACACGCCTTGAAGCTTCTTTTGAAGCAGGAGGGTTATCAAACCGCACTGGCCACCTCCCCGCAGGCGGTTCTCCAGGAAGTCCAGAACACAGCATTTGACCTGATCCTCATTGACCTTAATTACACGCGCGATACGACGTCAGGCCGCGAAGGCCTCGATCTGATCGCAAAATTGCGCGCGATCCCCCACTCGCCGCCCGTCATTGTAATGACGGCGTGGAGCACGGTTCCCCTCGCGGTGGAGGCCATGCGGCTCGGAGCAACCGACTTCATTGAAAAGCCTTGGGACAACACGCGTCTTCTCGCCTTGGTCGCGCAGCATCTCCGTGCAGACCGCCCGCAAGCGAAACCAGTGCTCACTGCTGCCGCCGACCTTGAAATCGCACGCACCGTCCAGCACCGTTTGCTGCCGCAAGAAGGTCCCGGACTCGCCACCTTGGATTACGCCGTTCGCTATCAGCCCGCGGGGGCCATTGGTGGCGATTACTACGATTTCCTGCGCGCGGACGACGATCTCACCGCTTTCGTAGTGGCCGATGTAAGCGGCAAAGGCATCTCAGCGGCGATCTTAATGGCGACGATCCAGTCCTTTTTCCGCTCGCGATTACCGCATGAGTTTACCGACCTCAAGCGCTTGGTCGCCTGCCTGAACACGCTCTTCTATCGCTCGTCTCCGGCGGAACACTATGCCACTCTCTTCGTTATGACGTACTCCGAGCGAGACCGTTCGGTGCAGTGGATTAATTGCGGGCACACCGCTCCGCTTCTCGCGGCATCTGGTGGTTCGATGGAAGAATGGGCACCGTCCGCCACTGTACTTGGTATGTTTGCAAACTGGGATGGCACTCTCCAAAACGCCACTCTGCACCCCGGCGACACTCTTCTTCTCTTTTCCGATGGTTTGATCGAAGCTTGCAACGAACAATACGAGGAGTTTGGAACCGAGCGGCTGATTGCAGGTTGGAACAGGTGGAAAGATCTTGGGCCTGTGGATCTGGTGAGGGCCATCGCAAACGCAGTCGAGAACCACAATCATGGACCCCTCGTGGATGATCTGACCATCTTGGCCATTCGCGGCAAAAGCCGCGAAGTCGCCGATCAGTTGGACCGTTTTGACGCGGAATTAGCGGCGGTGAATTAGCTCAGTGCCGGCCTCCACGCGAGAGCGAGACGTGCGCGCGCCTCTCGCGAGAACAGCTCTTTGGATCGAGTTCATTCTGGTCTTCGCTGTTGTTCCACTGCTTCTTCCCACACTCCTGCGCCGGGCGCCCGGCACCCTAATCCCTGTGTTGCTGCTTGCCACGCTTGCTATTTATCTGTGGCTGAGAACGCAACCGGACTGGAATCGCAACCGCTATTTCACTCGCCGCGGCTTGCGCCGTTACTTACGGGAAATCCTCATCCGCGATGCAGCCGTCGCCGTCCTGCTCGCACTTGGAGTTTGGTGGCTTCGCCCCGATCTCCTGTTCAATTTTGCACGGCGCGCACCCATCTTCTGGGGTGCCGTCATGATCCTATATCCGATTTTGTCCGCGTTCCCGCAAGAGCTGATTTTCCGCGGCTTTCTCCTCCACCGCTACGCTCCGCTCTTTCCGGCGAAAGCTGCCGCTGCTCTCGCGAGCGCGTCAGCCTTTGCTTTCGTGCACACCATATTCGGAAACTGGATCGCTCTCGTCCTCAGTTTTCTCGGCGGCCTGATTCTGGCTCGAACGTATACCGTTACGTCTTCTCTCTGGTTGTGCGCCCTCGAGCGTAGCCTGCTCGGCGACAGCGTTTTCACTGTCGGACTCGGCCAATTCTTTTATCACGGTACGCGCTTCCATTAAGCCCTTATCTGCCAATCTGCCGGCCAACCCGCAGCAGCGACCATTCTGCTCCAAGATCGTCCCGTCGCAAAACGCCACACTCTTCGAAGCGCAGACCTGACCCTGCCACCAGGTCACGCACCGTGCCGGACACAAGTATGTCGCCCCATCGGGTTCGTTCGAGAATCTGCGCCGTAATCTCGGCGCCCAGTCCGCCCAACTCGGGACCACTGACATCGCATTCCGCGGTGTGCAGACAAGCTCGCCACGGAATACCGAGTCTTGTAGCATGCGTGCTCAATGTGCACGCGCACCGGACGCCGCGCGCCGGCCCATCAAACAGAGCGCCCGCCTGTCCCTTCGCCGCAATCGAACGCCCACGGAACCATGCAATTTCACGTTTTGCTTGCAGCGTAAAAGGACCGCTATGCTCCTCCCGGACGTCTTTCGGAACATCGAAGTAAAGCACGGTCGCCAGCACGCGATCCGGTCCGAGCGTGTGCCGCACTCCTGTGAGAAATTCCTCCACCTCGCCGAGAATGTCTTCCTGCTCCCCGACAAACGGAAGATGATCATCGCCCGGAAGTTCGACATATCGTGCATGCGGAACCGCGGCCGCCACAAACCGGCCCGCCTCTACTGGCAAACATCGATCACCTGAGCGATGCAACACGAGCGTCGGCACGCGAATGGTGGGCAAGACATGCCGGATATCAATCTCCGCATTCATGCGTGTCAGTGCAACTGCCGCGGACGGACTTGCGCCGCGTCTTAAGTAAGTCGCCCACCAGTCGCGAAATCGCGGATCGGACGCCATCGAGGGCGCCCGCTCCTCGATCCCCAGCGGTCCACCCCATCGTTCTTTGATCTGCTGCAAGTACTCGTCTCGTTCTTCTTTCGTAGGTCCCCAGGGATATCCGGGAGCTTGCAACCGCCTGGCATACGCACCGGTCATTACAAGAGCCGCGGTCTTCTCGGGATAAGTCGCCGCAAACAGTGCGGCCATGGGGCCACCTTCCGAAACGCCAAATAACGCAGCTCGCTCTGATCCGACCTCATCCAGCACCGCTCGCACATCATCCATGCGCTGCTCGAGCGTGGGTAACTGCGAATCCGGCACGCGGTCCGACAGCCCGGTTCCTCGCTTATCGAATAAAATCAGCCTCGAGAACGATGCAAGCCGAAGAAGAAAGCGCGCAAACGAGGGCTCGCTCCAGAACGACTCGATGTGCGAGACCCAACCCATCACGAAGATCAGATCCAGCGGACCTTCGCCGATCACCTGATATGCGATATTCACATCGCCACTCCGTGCATAGTGCGTTTCTGGTAGGGGAAACGACATGGCGGTGAGCGAAGGCGGCGCGCTTACCCGGTCTCCCGTTTCCCGGTGCGCTCCCGCTTTCCGATCTTCTTTCGATGCCTCCGCTTCACTAACAATCTGGCCGATGAAACGATACCCACGCCGATGCAGTGTCTCAATGTATTGAGGAGATCGCGATTCATCGAGCAGAGCCCGCCGGATTTCACTCACATGCACCTTCAGCACGGCTTCGCCAACATGGGTTTCCGGCCAGACCAGATTTAACAGCGCGTCTTTGGTGACCAGTTCACCAGCCGACTCCACCAAGTGCCGAAGCACAGCGAACGCCTTTGGCTTCAACTCGATTCGTTGGCCTTCCCGCCATAAACATTGATTGGTAAAGTCCAGGCGAAAAGGGCCGAAGATCACGGCACTCTTCTTTTTGGACATCGGACCAGCGCTAGGCACTTACCGCAAGCTTACAGCAGTACATCTTGATTCGAAAGCAGGTTCAACTGAATAAGAAAAGACGTTTCCATACGCTTATTGCCGTTTGCCTACCGATTTCGCCATTCACCGAAAAGTTTCAACTTCTCACACTTTTCTGCGAACCCTACTCCGACCTGTTGCGTCACATGGTTATGAGCTCGCAGAATCAGCAAGAGCGCATGGATCTACAAACTCTGCAGTCGGTGTACCGGCGCGCGTGGCAGAAGTTTACCGTGGAAGTGGAGTTTCTGCATACCTCGTCGAAGTTAGATGGCGTCAGCGATGATCTGTTGAAAGCCGCGCAGACGCGTGTCGACAAGGCGGCTGCTGAGTACCGCGCCGCGCGCAACAAACTCGCTATTTGTCTGCTTGAACAAGAGCCCGCCACGACATATGAGGATCAGATCAACGCGCACGCTGAGTCTGCGTGCTGCTCCTAACTGAACCACGACCGCGAGCGATTGGTTTTCTACCCGACATCCCGCAAATTAAGGCGCGCGTTGGCAAACCCGTGCTGTATGACCTAGATGATCACAAGGGCGCTCTAAAAATCCGGCGGCCACTTGCTAAATAGCGAGCGGCCGCCCGGTTTACTGCTCGCCAGCTCTAGTAGATGGCGAGGCCTTCTGCCCCGGTAGCCGGCCCATCAGGCGAAACCACCGAAACAGGGGTAAGTGATCCGTCATTTGCCGCTTGATATCCAATTATCTGCCCGATTCCGCTATACAAGACGTACAGGAATTTGGAATCGGAGGTTAAAGCAAGGTCAAGCGGGAATGCGCTCGAACCGGGAAGTGCAACGGATCCAGCTGGTGTGAGCGCGCCACTGGCTCTCACAATCAGCGCACCGACATTTCCGCTTGCCGTATCCGACCCCCAGGCTAGCGATCCATTTGTCGCAATCCAGCAAGTCGCCTGACCGCTCGCGCTCGCTGAAGAGGTGATTGGCGTGATTGTATTATCGGGATTGATCCGGTACGAGGTCACGGAACCGTTCTTGGGAGGTCCGCCATTTGTTTCCGTAACCAGCAACGTACCGTTCGGAGTAAACTGCAACCCGAATGGCTCAACTCCGACAGACGCATTGTAGACAGGGTTCGTTAGAGTTCCGTCCGATAAGACTGTAAACACGTCGATCTTGTTGGAAATTCGTTCTGAGATTACCAGCTTGGTTCCGTCCGGAGTAAAAGCGATTGTGGACGCACCGGTATCCAGAGTGCTAAGCGTCTGCTTGGAGTTCGGGATGAACCGTAATTCCCCGTTTGGAGTCAGCCGAAACCCAGCAGTGTGGTAGCTTCCCGTGAAGTTCACCACGTAAACCAGATCTTGCCAGATCGCGATGCTAATCGGGCTCGCCCCGCCCGAAGGAGTTACACTCGCGACCGCAAGGCCCTGCTGCTGCGACACGCGGAGCACGGTGATGTCGCTGGTTCCCGCATTGGCTGCGAGCAGATACTGATGATCGCCGGTTAAGGCCAGAGAATATTGAGACTGCAGAGGGTCGTTGGTTCCACCGGTCCCTCGTCCGTTGGTCGAAAAGCGGCCGACGAATGAGAGCTGTCCGGTTTCCGATCGCCAATACATCGTGATCATGTTGCGTACTTCGCTGTTTGACATCGCAAAAACCGCTCCTGCCGGTCTGTCGGCGGCGCCTGCCGTAAAGGTCGCCCCGCCTGCTAAAACCAGCGCAAAGAGTGAAGAGATGTTACGTTTTCGAGACAAAGTCGGCTCCTAACAAATGGATTTACCCGGGCAGATTGCCCATCTTCGACAGAGTTCGAGGAGAACCCGCGCGAGGTTACGCTGCTTACTTGAAGCACGTGGAAGTTTGTCTCATTTCAAACGGAACCGGAGGGCGGACAAAACGATGTTGTTCGCCACTTCAATCCTTTGTTGAATCCAAGCCGGCACTAGCTCATCATAAAGATATATCGTAAAATATATCTTAAGGAGGAACAATGTTTGGATCACGATGTATGAACCAAAGCCGAGGCGACTCGTTTCCGCCTTGGTTTCACGAGCGGCGCGCTCACTTCGCCCGTTTTTGGGGGCGCAACGCCGGCGGGTTTGGCCGGGAGCGCGAACGCGTGTTCGATCCGGGAGATCTTCAGCTTGTCATCCTGCATTTTGTAGGAGAAAAGCCTAGCTATGGCTACGAGATCATGAAGGCGATCGAAAACCGAGTTGCCGGAGAATACGTGCCGAGCCCCGGTGTCGTTTACCCCACCCTGACAATGCTTGAGGAAGAAGGATACGCGCAAGTCACTCCTTCCGAAGCGGGCAAGAAGGTCTACGGGATAACGAACGAGGGACGAAAGTATCTCGAAGAAAACCGGCACCGCGTAGAGGAGATCTTTGTGCGTCTGGAGCAGGCCGGAAGTATCTACAAGCGAGGACGGTCGCCGCAGATCATGCGTGCGTTAATGAACCTGCGGGGCGCGGTGAAGGCACGGGTTTCTCGTGAAAAGCTCTCTTCCGCGGAGATCAAACGGATCGCTGACGCTATCGAGCAGGCAGCCCGGACGATCGCCGATGGTCGGGCAGAGTGAGGGCTTAGGCAGCTGTAGAAAGGAGCGGAGCGCTGAGCGGAACCTCACCAGCGCTTCGCCGGCTTTTCCGTGGTGAGGTCCAAAGAAGGAGAGTTTCGAAAGGAAGTTTATGTTTTTGATTGTTGGAGTTCTTCTTTTGTTTGTTGTGCTGAGACTGCTGGCGCGTCGTCGGGGATTACGCCGATACCTATGGTCTCATCGCTGGGGTCACCCAGGCTTTAGGTTTGGCTATGGGAGACGTAGTGGTTACTGGCGATCGGCGCCTCCGTGGCGGCCGTCGCGCAGATGGTAACGATCCGGCTGAATCCTTCGGTCAGCTCGGGGACCTGAAGCTTCGCAAACATAACCCGTATCGCTTCCGGCGGAACGATCCTTTCGCGGAGAGCATTTCGCCGTAAGCATTCTTCGAGCGGCACGTTAAAGAAGAGCGCCTCCACATCGCAGCCGTAGGCGTCCGCGATCAGAAAATATGGCTTGCGTTCAGCCCGGGTCAGATGGGTCGCATCGATATATGTCGCGGAACGACGGATCGCAAGACGTTGCCGGAGCAGGTAGCGCGCGGTCGCGAAAACGCGGGAATGAATCTGTTGATTTGCGGGATCATCAGCGAGGAGACCACGAATCTGATCCGTCGAAATCGCATAGAGACCGCGTTCCGCAAGCCACGTGGACTTGCCTGATCCCGGCACTCCGACGGTAAGAATGATTCGCTGCCTGGCCGCTCCAGGCGTCACTGCACGAGGTAGCGTTCCGTTTCGAGAACGCGCGCGGCGATCCGCCGGCGGGCCGCAATAGCGTCCACCGGTTCATATTTATTGAAACGCCGCAGCACCGCCATGTTTGTCTTGAGCGCGTCGCCGTCGGAACAGGCAGCAAGAACCTCGCGCGCGATGACGTCAATACTGGCCATTCCTTCGCGGAGCAAAACGGCGCACATGTCGTACGCCAACGCTCCGGGCGTGGACTTCAATTTCTGCGTACGCAGGAGAACGGTTTCCATCGCGAACACGTGAATGATCACGTCCGCAAGATCGGACAGAATCTCCTGCTGTTTCTCTAGCTCGGTCATGTACTTCTGAAACGCAACGCCCATGAGCAGTAAGCTAATCTTTTTGGCGTTCCCAACGAGGCGTTTCTCCTCCGTCCAAGGCTCGCCATCTCCCTCGAAAGTGGAAAGCGAGGGACCACTCAGGATCTCGCTCATCACGCCTTGCGCGGCTTTCACCAGACCGAGCTGTCCGCGCATCGCGCGTTTGAGCAGCATGCCTGTGGTCAGCAGACGATTGATCTCGTTGGTACCCTCGAAGATTCGATTGATGCGGGAATCGCGGTAGGCGCGCTCCACCGCATAGTCCTGGTGATAGCCGTAGCCGCCGTGAATCTGGACGCCTTCGTCTACGACGAAATCCAGCATCTCCGAGGCGTACACCTTGATAATGGAGCACTCGGCGGCGAACTCTTCGATGGCCTTCATTTCGCGCTTGGCCGCATCGGGCTGCTCCCAGGAAAAATCGTCCAGCAGTGCTTCGATCGCGCCCACTACGCGGTAACT